>PVKA01043284.1:0-16848 GCA_004027165.1 Ctenomys sociabilis | reverse complement strand
AATTAACATAAGAATTAAGAAAACTTATAACTAAACCACATTTAACAATACAAAAGAAATCAAGAAAAATATAGATATAGACAGGGCTACAACTCAGCCACACAGGATCTGCCTGGCCTTTACCTTCTTTCTCCCCCACACTTCCAGGAAATAATCTTAAAGGGCACATATTACTGAGGAATTGAAAGCAACAGATAGAAGAAATGCAAAGCCAAATCATTTTTTGAAATATTTAGTACAATTATATTTTCGCAATATTATTCAAGAGGGAAAGCAAGGAGGTGCCAGAATAACACCTAATAAGTTATGTGTGTATAGGTAAATCTACGATTAAAGTGATCAAATAGGAGATAAGTATAATGCAATTATGATGTTGAAGATCAACTGTTAATGACACCCTCACCTTTATACATACCTTACAAATGAGCAATCAATAGTTTTGTTGAGTACTATCTTTAATTTTGACACAGTTTTTCTTTATGGAATCTGTGAAAAGATATCCTACCCTAAGCCCATGCTATCCTTCAACCCATAGAATTTTCCCTGTTATTGACCTAATGCACTGAAGAAGTATATATTTTACGATTAATAAAACAAATATCAACTTTTATTCTTAGATGACATCTACAATATATACTGTTTCACTTTTTTGTGACATAAACTTCTATGGCTTTGAACATTTATAATACAATGGAGAATATAGGACAACTTCTTGGCCAGTTTCTGTGTTTCACTGGCCTCTGCTCCAAAATCTCCAATAAGAACAGATCTTCCTAACATTACTTTGATTTTGTCTTTCCATAGTGTCCTGCAGTTCGTGCACAGTAGCTTCTTTCATTTCGCAATGTATTTATTGAAGGTTTCTCAGTGTCTTTCTGGAGTAACTGCTTGTTTTGTTTTATGAGTTCAAAATGTACTACAGAATGACTCTCCATTCACCTGGTGAAGGGCATTGTGCTGTTTCTAATTTAGGTTAATTTTGAATAAAACTGTTTTATACATTCATTTGGGGGGATTCATGTGTACATTGATTTTTCTGAAAAACTGGTTAAATACTGGGAAGTACAAATATTGTCTCATATGGTAAAAATGCATTTGAATTTGTAAATATTTTCCAAGTGGCTGTACCACTTTGTATTCTCATCAGGAATGAGTAAGTTCTTGTTGCTTACCATCCTTGCCAGTATTTTGTATTAAAATTGTTTGCTCTTGTATCCATTATTATAAACATGCAGTGATAATCTCATTGGAGTTTTGATTTACACTTCCCTAATGGCAAAAGATGTCAAACATGTTTAAGTGCTAATATACCATCTGTATAGTCCCTCAGTGAAATACATGTTTGTGTCTCTTGTTCATTGTTTAATTGGATTGTTTGCTTTGGCAGTCCTGGTGATTGAACCTAGGGAATACTGAGCTACATCTTCTATTTTTTTTATTTTTAAACATGAGACAGGATCTCTCTGTGTTAACAAAGCTGGCCATGAACTTGTGATACTCCTGATCCAGCCTCTCTTAGCTTAAAAATATGATTTAAAATTGTTAATTTTTAATGCCGTTTTGAGACTTTATATGTTTCAAATATTAAGCCTATGTCAGATATGATCTTCTGTTATGCTATCTTGTATATATTATATAATTATATATTTTATGTTTATCTCAATGCTCCATTTTTAGTTATTTTTTATTAAAGTTAAGTGATTTATGCCTTGGACAATTTTATGTTTTGTGAGTTCTTTTCCCCATAGATTTCCAGTTTTGCTAGCATTGTTGAAAAGACTCTCTTTTCTCTATATAATTGTCATTCTTCTCTTATCAATGATCAGTTGAACATTACTATGTCTAGGTATTTCTGAGTTTTTATCCTAGGCCAGTGAAAAAACTGTCTATTATTCTCACCAGCACCACATTATATTAATTACTGTGACTACTGCAGGTCTTGAAGTTGGATAGTGTCCACTCTCCTACTTCAATATTTTGTATTGTGTTTTGATATTCTGGATCTTTTACCTTTCATATAAATTATAAAATCAGTCTGTGAAGAGCAACAAAGTCACTTGCTAGGGACAAGAATGATGTTCAGTTGAATCAGCAGAAATTGAAAATATTGGGGCCAGAGAGCTGCTAAGCGATCTAAGTGCGCGCCTGAGCAGCACAGGCACCAGGCTTTGGTTTCTAGTGCAGCACGCCGTGCCAGCCTGGCCCTGGGCCCTCAGGCCAGCCACCAAACTGGGCATGGTGGTGCATGCTTGTAATCCCTGTGCTGGTGAGGCTGAAACAGGAGGATCACTATGAGTCTGAGCTGTGCAGTGAGACCTTGTACCAAAGACATAAATTTTTTAAAAAAGAAATATTGATATGTTAATATTGTGAGGTACTTTTGTTTATGAGTATAGACTGTGTCTCTAGAAACAGACATGTGCCACTCAATGGTCATGAGAAATATGACTTAGGCAATTTTGTTGTGGTATGAATACAATAAACTGTACTTATACAAATTAAGTTGTCTACGAAGTCATATGGCAACATAACCTCCTGAGATCACCATCATATGTGTGATCTGTCATTGACTGAAACATCATCACAGAATGAATCATTTTATTCAGCTCTTTAAATTTCTTTTATTATAACTTTGCAGTTTTCTTCTAATATTGTTGCCAGGTGGCGCCAGCAAGTATTAATAGAGACTTATTGAAATCTTGGTCTATGCTAGTAGCTTTTCTATATTTCCTTAGAGACTTATTGCAATCTTGGCTATGCTAATAGCTTTTCTATTTTTCCTTAAATTCTATCAATTTTAGCCACAGTTATTTTTGGCATCATGAGCAGATGCACACATCATGCATTGGTTCTTGCTTGGATAATTGGTCCATTGATTATATAATGCCTTCTTTACTGTGAACATTTTTATTTCTCTCATCTGTGTTTTTTTTTTCTAAAATTAATTTAATTATTCCAGGTTCTCTTTTGTTTAGTGTTAACACGTAACATATATTCTTATTTCATTAATTTTATTCTTATTTTTTAAATTTATGTGTTTGATACAGGGTCTCATTAAGCAACTTGGTTTCATAGACATCCTCCTGTCTCAGCCTCCACAGTGCAGGAGTGCATTGCCATGCCTGGTTTTGGTAGCGAGCTCCATGAGCCTTGTTGGGGCTGGCACGTAATGCATTACCAGGGATTAAACTGGGTCCGTGTACTTGCCAGCCAAGCACTTAGACTGCTGAGCTATCTTCCCAGCCCTCATCTTTACTTTTGATCATTCTATGACTATTAAAATGAATTTCTTCTAAACAGTTTAAGAAAAGTGTTGTTCCTTTCTCTGAGGAGTTCTATCATTTAATCTCAGTATTCATATCATTAGCATTTGAAATCAATATTGATTAAATTCAATCACTATTTGCAATGTTTGGAACTGTTTTCTATTTATCACACATATTCTTGATTTCTTTAAATGTGTTCCCTTCTTTTTTATCTTCTGCTTTAAGGGATATTTTTTTCTGATTAATTCCCCTTTCTTCTCTTAAGAAATTAATTATCTTTGCTATGAAACTTTTTGATGGTTTACTAGATTTTCAAAACTAACCTAAGTACACCCTGAAATCTACCACACAAGGGTAATCCAAGTATCTCGCAAAAAAAAAAAAATACTCTCAGTTCCTCCCGTAGGCTCACCTGTTAGTCCAGGCTGGCCTTGAGACCTTCTGTTTTCTCCTGCCTTGGCTCTTTTTCTCATTTTTATATTGTTATTGCCAATTATATACATACATTGTAATCAATCAATCTCTTCCTATCATTAATTTGAGCAAAGTTATTAGACAACTTAAGAATAAGGAAAATAAACTATTAAACTTCATTTGTCTTTCTGTTTCCCATAGTAGATCCCACAGATAGATTTCAAGCTCTTGCGCATGACAGTCATACACTAATTGAAAAGCACCCACTCAATAGGGAAAGAGAGGCAGCTATATTTATTGTAGGCTGTGAATAGAGAAACGGGACTGAGGACAGAAAAGGAAACAAAATATTGTGCACGCAAATCAATTGCAAGAGACAAAAGTAGAGCACAAAAGAGAATACAGGGGGCCTGTACTTCTGTTTGGGGTTATATTGAATGATTCTAGCATAGAGAATGATTTCCTCAGCCACCAACATTCTACCTGTATTACTTTCAGTTCTCTTCTTCTTAAAATGTAGTCCTGAGGTCATGACTGACATCATTTCTCCTCTTCCAAATTACTTTAACATTTACTGCAAATTATGCCTTTAGAGCCGGGCGTGGTGGCACATGCCTGTAATCCCAGCACTTGGGAGGCTGAGGCAGGAGGATTGTTGTGAGTTCGAGACCAGCCTGAGCTACAAAGTGAGCTTAAGGCCAGCCTGAACTGCATAGTGAGACCCTGTCTCAAAAAGACAAAAAAAAAAAAATTATGCCTTTAACCTTTAGGTTTTTTTTTTAATGCAGTCTGACTTCTACTTTGGAAGACAATTTTGTTGATGAAAACTTCTGTACTAGTGATTTACTTTTCTTTCATGTTTTTAAAACTTTCACTCCACATTCATTTTGCTTGCACTGTTTCTGATAGTAAAGAATAGTTTATCAGTGAGTTTATGAGTAAAGCAGCAAGCCAATGACAGGGTCATACTGGTGGGAATTGAGGTAAGGGTAAATAGTGAACTATGAACTTTTCATGAATGAACTCCCTCAGAAAGCATGGAGTACAGCCTACTTCCTATTCAAGAGAGGCGTAGTCACTCCCTACAGATCAATTTAAAATGGAAAATAAGCCGTTTTCCCTAAACTCCCAGTTATGTCTAAACCTGCATGCTGAGCAAGTGGTTCCGAGAGCCAGAGTACCACTCTGTCACTAAATGCTCAAAATATCCTTGCTAGGTGGCCACTAAACGATCAGTTCCTGTACTCTGCAAATCTGTAATTAACTTGGATTGAGAGCCATTGGTCTTCCCCTGAGAACGTGGAATTTCCAATTCAGACTCTCCTAACCTCCTTTGATGCCTAGCTTCATTCCATGATGGTGTGAGACCAGCAGGTGCAAGAGAGTATGGTCATGTTGATGAGCTCATTGTCCAGATGCTGTTTATTCTAGTGATGATCACATCAACTGCACTCATAATTTCATCATGACAGGTTACTTTCTAATGTTTCCTTTGGTTTTTATTATAAAAGACCCATCTCTTTTCCTCTGTTGCCCATCTGTTTCTGTTTGCCTTCTATTTCTTCCATTAAGGGCCTTTACCACAGAATGCCTGGTTACTTTGACTTCTCTACTTGATAATTCAAAAGTTCATATTGTTTTGGGTGGCTATTGATGCTTTTTTTGTTTTGTTTTTGTCTTTTCAGGCTGTGATTTTCCTTGCCTCTCAGCAAGTCATGAAATTTTGTGTTAAAAACTCAAAAAGATGTGATACATTATAGGAACTGAGGTGACCGAGTATTCCATGTGAGGCTTTCTGTCAGTCTGTTTAGGATGAGCCTGAAAGTTTTATTTCTGCATATTTTCTCTCTCTGTTCCCAAGGAACTTGTCTTTCCTTCTTCTCTTTCTCTTATTTTGGTAGACTTCAGCCCCTGCACTGTAACCTTCAAACTTGTTTTCCATTTTTGTTTTTTCTTTACATAAAACGGAGAATACCTGGGGCTGGAATTTCCTAATAGATCTTTTCGGAAAAGAAAATGGAAAGTGTGTTGTTATTTTCATTTGCTATTACTGTTACTTGTATGGATTTCAAATGGTTATGTTGCCTTTCTTCTGCATGAAATGTGATTTTTTTCCTCTCTAAATTATTCTGGGGAGCTGGGTATGGTGGTGCATGCCTGTAATCCCAGCACTCGGGAGGCTGAGGCAGGAGAATTGTTGTGAGTTCAACACCAGCCTGAGCTACAAAGTGAGCTTAAGGCCAGCCTAAACTGCATAGTGAGACCCTGTCTCAAAAAGACAAAAATAAATAAATAAATAAATAAAAATAAAAATAAATTACTCTGGGAGAATGTGCTAATATTTCCTCCAACTGAAATTCACTCAAGTGATAGAGTATTCCCTTAAATTTAATTTTCAAGTTAGTACACAATCAGTCTTTGCCAATTCATCCAACTATTATTTGTAGCCTGGGGAGATAGCTCAGTGGAATAAGCTGTTGCCTGGCAAGCGCAGGGTCCTGAGTTCAATCCCTGTACCACAAAAAAAAAAAAAAAACCCAAATATTTCATTTGTTCTGTTTGCCAGGAAGGCACTGTGCTGCTGAGCTACAACCTCAGCCCAATTTAATTATTGCTGCCATCACTTGCTTCAGCAAGTTTTATCTCAGGAAGCTAACCTTTGCTGTTGCTTTCTGTGTTTATCAGTTTTTCCATATTTCAAGGTGCTACTTAGGCTTATAGCTTCAGGTATTTGGTGATTTTTGGTTTCAGCGTCTTTTTCTCTCCCTTGTAAAAAACAGAGTAATGACCTTAAATTCCTTTATATGTTGAAGCTAAAGCTAGAATTGTACATTACCTTTCCAGGATCTATTCATAGTAAATAAAAAAAATGATAGGCATAGTTTTTCTCTCCAGAGCAAAACGTGGTTTCCTTACTTATTTGTTGTTGTTTCCTTCCATTTATGGAAGATGGAAATAATGCTCTTCTGGAACAAAGGTCAAGTATCCTTTGTCCATTATAAAAGACTTAGGCTATGAAATGTTTTTCCCTCTCTCATCCTGTAGCCTACTTGTGGTATGGGTGTCACCTGCTGCTCTCATCTTAGTTTCCTTGCAGTTGGAATTCAGGAGGAAGTACACAGATACTGTAGTCTGGATTTTCTTATTGTTAGTAGATGCTGTCCTTTGTCTCTGACTCAGGTCTCCTGTGTTCTGCTGGCCTCTATGACACTGTGGCTAGCAGCATTTTATGTTGGGAATTAGATAAACTACAGGAACATTTCTATTTCTTGGTACAGTACTAACAAGTTTGTCAGCTTAGACAAAGAAAAGTTATCCTAAAAACTATACATATTCAGTACACTCAAGACTAGAAATTGTTAGTATAATAGAATTAACTAAAATTTTAATGTAAGCATTACACATAGGTATTATAAGGAAAGTGTTTAGCATATATTGAGAAAAACATAATTCCAATTTTACAGTAGTTCATTCAGAGATCAATAAATGTTGCAAACTTTTCACTGCTTTTCAATGATTATAAAACTGATAAACAAAAACAATGAAACGTGATTAAAGAAAAAAAATCTTCTATTTAAAAATAAGGAATTTTATTCTTTATAATAAATATAAAAATCCCTAAGAGCCAAATTGACTAATACGTAAAGGAGGGATATATCTAAGTAGTTTAATACAAGTAATTCTACATTATATAATTCTCCACTTTCTGTGATAGAGAATAAAGTAGAACATAACCATTTCAAGAGTTTTTTTCCAGAATTTGGGTACAATGCAACACCTACCTATGAGAAATATCTTTAGAATTACAAATATAGTTATAAGAAAAAAATTAATGAAGGTGTACATAGTAAGCATTGTTGTCAGAATAGGCATAAGGTATTTTCATTAAAATTAAAGACAAAGATACTGTTTACCAACATTTTACATTTATTGTAAAATGGATCTTCTAATTAGGATATTCATTTAGGAAAACTAATACCTAAAAATTTGAAAAGGATGGACCAAAAAGACAGCCACTATTATTTTACAGATGATATGATTATTTACTTAAAAATTAGAAATAATATACAGATAAATTGTTTCAATAAAAAATAACAAATTTTCCATTACAATACACAAGCCAATTGAGTTATTGTAGATCAGTAAAGCAGACAAAAAGTACAGGCTTAAGGTATTACCATTTTAATAACAATAAAAACAAAACAAACAGCATACATATAAATTAAGCTGTCGGAAAAATTTTATTTATTTTTTATTTTATTGAAGAACAAATAGCAATGAGACAGTTTCAGATCAAATTAGCAGGGCAGATTCAATAATTAATATACTGCATATCGTATAGTCTCTCTAATATAACTCAAAAGAAGAAATGAAAATAGAAATGTGTAACACAATTAAAAGGAAAGTGAGAACTTGAGGATTGCACAATGAGGAGAGGGCAAGGAGAAATGCTGAGCAACATGACAGAGGCAAGACCAATCACTTATACCCACTAGATGGGTAAGATAATGATCCCGAGAAACATCAGGAGAGTTTTGAAACTAGCAGTGAAGTGGTAGGATTCTCACCCCAACTAACTATATATGCTGATACCTGTGTACCAAGCAACTGCACTGAATTTAACAAAGTGTAATAGAAGGGTCACACTCCAAATGCCTGCCATTCTGGTCTTCTAAATAGGTACTTCTTGTCATGACATACCAGCTATTACTATACTGCCATTTTCTAAGGGTAGTAAATGAAAAATAAGACAAAAAAATGTCACAAGACAGTCATGCCACAATGCTACTATTCTGTATATGCATGGATTTGTAAATATCTATGTAAATATGTGTGTTTATTCCTATTTTTCAATTTTTTTTTAATTCTTCATATTCTGTATAGACTTAGAGTTCACAATTGTAATATAAGCGCACTTTTACATTAGTAACTAACACTTACTTCTAGGTCACTGTTGTTTTTGTGGATTTCAGTTTTAATACAATTTTTTTTCTTTCTTTGAATAATAAGTTCCATTTTTTCCAAAATGAATACCACAGAATGTGATATAGACACGGAATTATCACTGGAAAGAGAAGCCTGATGTAAAAATCAGTAGAGAGGAAATATGTCAATTCACTGATTAACACTTGTTTTGCATAATTTACACTGTGGATGGAAATGGTTTAAATATAGTTTACAGTGTTAGTGGGAATGTAAGCCAGGACAGTCAATATGGAAACCAGTATGGAGATTCCTCAGAAACCTAGATATAGAAATTCTGCTTTTTCCACCTACACTGGACCAAGTTAAAGACATCACACTATAGTGATACGTACATAACCATGTTTATCTCAGAGAGATGCACAGTAAGCAAAACCTGGAAATGGCTTAGATATCCATTAACAGAATTATTAGGTAAGGAAAATGTGGAATATATGTCCAAAGGAGTACTGACCAGTCATCCATAACAAAGATGAATTTGAGTCATTTGTATTGTAGGGAAATGATTCTCTTGAGACCATAATGTTCAATGAAATACATTAGAAGGCTAAATATGCCATCGATTCCCAGGTATAAGAAACCTCCAATATAAATAAAGAATAAAGGGCATGAGAAATGGTAGAAAACCTAAATTCAGACTTTTGAATATGGAGAAGATCAGAGGAAGTGAGGAGAAGAGATGTAAGGGTTAGGTATAAATGATCAATATACGTTAGATAAGTGAGGGGCTGGCTAAATAGCTCTGCAGATTAAAGTGCTTGTAATCAGGCCCAGGGGCTAGGGGTTCGATCCCTGGGCCTGCCACGCCAGCCCCACCCTGGAATGTGCTGAGATGGCAATTGGGACTGGATGTGGTGGTGTGTGCCTGTAATCCCAGCTCTTGGGAGTCTTTAAACAGGTAGAACACTATGAGTCCAGTGTAGTAGTGAGATGTTGAACACCATATAGCTACTGCCCTAAAGGTACAAAAGAAAGAAAAAGTGAAGTATACCAACTCTCTAACTGAAGTAGTGATGTGTAAATATATACCAAAAATCAGTTTAATATATTTTTGTTACATGCTTATGTGTGCTACTGAAAATATATCAGTGAGTAGTAAAATATACTGCTCTTATATTTTGTATTTTATCTTATGCCTTTTACATGTTTCCATATTATAAAAAAGGTAGAAAGCTTTAAACACAAGTTAAAAATGCTTTTTCTTCATATCATTTAGTGTAATGAAAATGGTACCGAGGTTAGTTTTGGAAGCAGTGAGCGATAAAATCTAGAGCACATGTGATTTATAGCTTATTCTTTCTACAATCATTATTGTTCATGTTTATTCCCTTTTGTGTTGATTATAGTCTCAGAAAAAATGTTTTTTGACAATTTGAATTCTTTTCTTTTAAATTTATATATCAATTCTATTGCTTCTTTAGTGATAAGGTTTTCTGTAAAGTAAACCTGTTATGATTATTTTCACACTTCTTTTTAAAATTACTTTATCTCACTGCATTTGAATTATTTATATTTATATCTGAAAAATCTTACAGGGGCTGGAGAGATTGCTCAGTAGAGTAAGTGCTTTCTGTCAAGTTCAAGGTCCTGAATTCGAGTCCTGGAACCACAAAAGAAAAAAAGAATTTTATAAATATGTTTGCAATATCTTTGACTTACTTTCACATCTACAGCAAATATTTTCAAAAATTTAACTGTAAAATAAAACCCTTTATACAACTTTTCTGATAAGTTCTTTCTCTCCTTCATTTTTATCAACATTTTAAATATTAGGATCAAATGCTTCACAGGTTTTTCTTTGCATGATAAATTAGCCCATATTAAAGTAGAGTTAAAGTTCTTGGTGCATGTTTCATAATTCTTTCTAAAAGTAACTGAAGTAATTTCTAATACATTCTTGACGTTTTAAGACTGCATCCTTAATTTTGGGAACCAGTGTCGTTTGACACATTCTCTTCTTGATTAGAGCACCAAGACATCCTATCAGACTTCTCCTCAGTAAAATCTTGAATAACACTATTGTTTTAGGTTACTACACCTCAAATGAACCTTACCTTTAACCTCAGTGCAACATGCTTGTGAAAAGCAGATTATTAGGGCTATATCTATAGCTCAGTGGTAGAGTGCTTGCCTAGCATGGCCAAGGACCTGAATTCAATGCCCAGTATTACTCAAAAAATAAAAGAAAGAAAAAGAATATTAAATTTAATTTCCAATCTATTCTCAAAGTTCAGTACTTTTCTTACAATTGTCCCTTTGAATCTGCTATTAAATTGCTCATTGACTGCTAATTGTTTCTTCTGTATTCTTTTTTTAGTTATTTCTCTCAAAGAAAAGAGCATTATTTATTCTGGATTCTGTGTAAATACACAAGGATATATAATAACTCACTTCCTAAAATTCAAACCTTAATTCTATAAAATTTCTGAGAATTGATAGTAGAACTTAACTTGATTTATCAATTTTAGAGATTTCTAATGTTTCTTGAAGACAAAATTAATTCTAAATTCAAGTCTCTGTGCAGTGTATTTGTGGAGAAAGAGAAAAAAAAAGAAATATCCATTCTATATTATGCTGTTTTATTTATTTATTTATTTATTTATTTATTTATTTATTTATTTATTTATTTTTGGTGGAACCAGGGATTAAACTCAGGCCCTTGTGCTTGCCAGGGAAGCGATTATTCCACTAAGCCATCTCCCTGGCTCCAAAATCTGAAGTGAGTTTGTTTAGTGTTTTTTCTTTTTTTGGCAGAACCAGGGATTGAACTCAGGCCCCTATGCTTGCCAGGGAAGTGCTTATTCCACTGAGCCATCTCCCCAGCCCCTATATTATGCTGTTTTAGAGAAATCTCAGTGTGTCTGCACTTCTACAAAGAGCATCAGTAAACTCCCAATAGGTATACTCCTCCCTTAAATGAACTGCCTGTACCTCTGAGCACTAAAATAAACTCTGCTCTTGGAAGGAAATGAGCTATGCTCAGGTCCTAATGTTCCAATATTAAATAAAATATATTTTTAAAATCAACTTGCAACAAAATATAAATAAAGGGAAACAAAACTTTCACTCTTGTAAAATCTAATGGAGTCACCTCAGGAAGAAACTTTGTAGCAAAGGAGAGGTTTTCTGTACATGAAGAAATTGGCCTAATGCCTGAGCAAGTCACACAGGAATTGTGCATTGTGTGTGGCTGATTTTGAAAAAAAAAGGAAAAAGAAGAAGAAAGAAAGAAAAGAAAAAGAAAAAGGAAAGAAGCATCTCAATCAACATTAGCTGAGCTCTGCTCTACACACTAAAGTAATTTCTTTATTAACTTGCCTTTGTTACACACCTTAGGTGAAGGTTAGGATATTTCTCTAATATCCTAAGAGAAAACTGTATCTTGGGGGAAGAGCCTGAGTGCTGAAATAGAAACACGAAAGTGATACACGGTTACTTGAATTAGAATTAATTTTGTCTTCAAGTATGCAGTAGTCAATTTTCCATCACTGTAGCAAAATGCCAAAGATAAGAAAATTATAAGGAGAAAAACATTGACTTAGGCCATTGGTTTGGGAGGTTCGTGTCCATGACATCCTGTCTCTCATGCTTTGGGTCTACTACGTGGCAGCACATATGGAGGGAGTACAAAAGCTGCACCCTTCACCACCAAACAACAATGTAGGCAGAGCAGGAGGTGAACACCCGACAGGCCCCTCCAGGGGCACACCCCAGCTCCCTCAAATACTCCCGACAGGCCCCTCCCTCCTCCTAGAGGCTCCATCATTTGCTAATAGCACTAAGCTCTGGACCAAGCCTTTAGCAGGTTAGTGTTTGGGACACTTGTCAGACCCCAGCCAACTCAAAGTGTGCTTCAAGAACTAAGCAACTTCATTGAGAACAGCAACATGAAATACTAAATCCATGCTTGAAATACCTGCCATCTTGGTGTTCTAATTGGGTTCCATTTCTAACATCATTAATTATTACTATACTCTGTTTAAAGTAATTTTGAAAAAGCTGATAAAAAATGAGAGGCAATAACAAAAATTGAAATTTTTTTTGAAAGCATGTGGTAATACTCAATAATATGTTCCATATTGCATAACTGTATCTGATAACCTGAGCAAAAGTTTGACAATAAAAATAGAAAATATATCAATCATTGCTAATCAGCTATTCTTGTTTTGAAAATCTATAATTTATGTATTATTATGTTACCCTCTTTCTGTCTTTATTTTTGTTTTTCTTGCTCATGTTTTTACTCTTCAAAATAAAAGAGAATTATAATAAAAACATGCCAAAATTGCTGCATACAATAAAAAAATCAAATGCTTTGTTGCTTTTCAGCGTTTTATTTTAGTCATTATGCCTTATGTTCATTCATTTTACACATGTCTATGTTCAAATAGATCCTATGTACATCACTTTGGATCCCACTACAATACTGTCACTGTACCCGTACAATTGTTTCAGATATCTACAAGCTTCCATCTATGTTATCTGCAAAGGGAAGCATGGTGCTTTAAGCCAGTAGGCAAGCCAAATAATAGTGTTGTGTTACAAGGTTTTGCAAGAAAAACAATGCAATATAGGACACAACTTCATAAGATTATGGTATAGTGAATCACACAAAGGATCATATACAAAGAGTTCAGGGAATCTGTCCATGCAGTAAAGACAAAAGAATCTGCCTGAGGGCCTGGATCTCACACTTAGGTCCTATGTGGGGCTAGCTGAAGACCTCGAGCTCATAAGAGCACCTTATACAAGTCCAAGTGGAGCGCTACAGCCCATGACAATGTCACCTGCAGGCCTGTGCTGAAAAAGCCCAGAGTCAGGGGTGGAAGCTAGAAAGTCTGTGCCAGTTGAATAAAGGATCTGTGCTAGCAGGTTGAGGGGTCTGCACTGGAGCCAGGAAACAATACTTAAAGTAAGAACCAGAGCTCCTCTGAGAAGTATCATAGCCATCCTGAATGACATTGGGGTCCCGAGCTTATTTGTGAATTATGAATTTTGAGTTCCCATCAGGAAAGCCACTGCATTTCTGCTTTTTGCTTGTTATACTAGGGAGACTATACGATATTTACACATGTGTGTCTGGTTTATTTCACTTATGAGTATATGTTCAAGTGGCATCCACTTCAATATAAATGCTTCAAACTTATCATTCTTAATAGCTGAGTAAAGCCAGGCATGGTGGCGCATGCCTGTAATCCCAGCACTTGGGAGGCTGAGGCAGGAGGATTATTGTGAGTTCGAGACCAGCCCGAGCTACAAAGTGAGCTTAAGGCCAGACTGAACTGCATAGTGAGACCCTGTCTCAAAAAGACAAAAAAAAAAAAAAAAAATAGCTGAGTAATACTCCATTATATAGAAATACCACATCTTTTTCAACCATTCCTCATGTGATGGACATCTTGGTTGTTTCCAAGATTTTGCTATCACACATTGCGCTGCTATAAACATAGGTACACATATATCTCTGTGATACACTATGGTTGTGGAATGCTGGACTGTGTTGGATTGTGGTGTCGAGTTCAAGCACCTAAGGTAGTTGAATGTCAATGGAGTGCCCACTTTTGACAGGTGTAGACAAAGGAAGGGGTGTAGAAAGAAAAAATCATGATGTGTGTGTATAGACAGTACAGTTGGGATAGATAACGCTGTGCTTCTACATAATTGTATGAGAGGCAAGATCTGCACTAATGGTGGTTGCACAGGATATTATGTCAGCTTCTAGTACTATGGTCATCCACTAGGAAAATAATTATTGAATTTTCGATATAATTCAGGTATAAAAAAATAACATAAGTAAGCACCTACACTCTTAATTCACTGATAAGAGATATCTGCTAAAATAATATCTGTTTTATAATATCATGTATGCACCTTGTACAATACCAAAACGTTATGAAAACAGTTTGCAATGTATTAATTTATCGAATCTGTATGGTTAAGGTGTCTTGAAACTGTCTGATTGACATTTGTACTTCAATAAAATAAAAAAATTAAAAAAAAAAAAAAGGAAAGCCACTGCAATAAGCTTTGTCAGGAGACTAAGCTGGGCACCAACTTCTGTCTGACTAGATGAGGGACACAGGGCACAATTTCTTGTAGTTTAATAACTCAGAGTTGGTATAAACATGACTCATTGTCCTTATTCCTTCTACTACTATTGCTTGATTTATCTTCTTGTTCTACTCTCTATCTTTGTTTCATATGATTGCCATAAAGCCATTACCTTTGTAGTTAAAAATGGGACACTTGTTCTCTTACAGTTATGGAGTCACTTCTGTGTCTTTTTTTTATTTCAAGATATAACAATGTAGCATCTTGTAATCACCTCTACCTTTTGTAGTAAAAACAATTCTTACCTTCATTTTTCTTTATTTAACTCCAGTTTGATAAACACATTGTATGTGAAATATACCTGTTTAATGTATTTTCAGGTGTTCAGCATAATATTGTTGACTTCTGTTATAAATTTATCCAGTATAACTCTAGAATTTCACTGTACCTACTGAGACATTATGCATTTTGATTAGTGAACCCCCAATTCACCTTCTCACAGTTCCCTGGAACCTAACATTACACTCTGATTCTATGAATCTGGCCACTGTAGATAATTCATATAGTGAAATTGTGTAAAGTTTGCGTTTCTCTCACTTGCTAATTTCATTTGGTGTGTGTTTTCCGAGGTTACTCCATATAATGCATGTTATAAAAATTTCTATTCTTTAAGGCTGAATTGTGTGTGTGTGTGTGTGTAAACATTTCATATCCATGCCTCTGTTCATGGGTAGCTGACATACTTTTGCATCGTAGTTACCATGAATCTGTTTGCTAAGAACTGGGACGATTAACATCTCTTCAAGATCCTGATTTCAGTTTCTTCACATAAAGGCCCTGCAGTAGGCTGGCTGGTTGAACAGCAGTTCTATTTTACGATTTTTGGAGGATTCTACCTACTCTTTGCTCTAGTGAACAGACCATTTTTTATCCCCACAAATAGTGCACAGTTGCCCTTTCCATTTCCCCATTCCTTTATCTCTATCCCCTCTCCCTCAATCCCTAGTGAGAAGCTTCTTGCACATTTTGGAGATAGGGGCCCTGCAATGTTTTTGGATTGATTTGACACTCTGTTGGGTATTTCTCCTATTGTAGAGTAGCATTTTAGACTGATATAGTGCCTACATTATATTTTGTTGTTAATCCAGTATTGTTTGTATCCTAGCTACAGAATCACAGCCAAGAATAATGCGAAGGTTTTTCCTACATTACCTCTTGGGAAGTTTTCAAGTTCAAATCATAAATTTAAGCCCTTAATTCATTTGATCTTATTTTTGTGCATGGTGTAAAGTCAGAGTTCAGGTTCATTTCTTAATCCAGGGATTTTTGCATGTAGATATTTGTAAAAGTTTTATGAACAGATTAGCAGTTCTCTTTTGATAGTCTTAGCAACTTCATTAAAGTTAAGATGATCCTATATACATTGATTTATTTGTGGAGCATATTCTTTCATAATGACTACAAGCATAGCTTTATGCCAACAATTTTTTTTAGTTCTTCTAAGTTCTATAAAATTCAGACAAAAGTCAGGTACATGACTCCAGTTCTGTTCTTTTTTCTCAAGATTTATTTGAAAATTTGTGTTGCTTGTGGTTACATATAAATCTTTGAATTGCTTTTCTCTATTCCTATAAAATTAACCACAAGCATTTTGGGTGTGGTTATCTTGAATTTATTCATTAATTTGGAAGCATGGGGCTTTTAGCAATATTAACCATGCCAATCAGTGAACATAGAATGCCTTCCAATTTTATATGATTCCTTAAATTTCTCTTATCAATGTTTTGTAATTTTCAATAAGAAAATCTTTCACTTCATTAGTTAATTATTTTCTAAATTGTTTTATAATTTTGTGTTATAATAACATTGCTTTCCTAATTTGCTTTCAGGTAATTTGTTCCATGTGCATCAAAATACCCCTGATTTTGCAGCTTCCAGGATACTCAGAAGTTTGTGACCTGAAAATTTACTGAATATTTTATTAATTCTAATAATACTAATGAACTATTTAGGACATTTATATAATATCATATTATCTATAGAGAGGGAATTTATACTTCTTTTCTCTTTCGAACACATTTAAATTTTTTTGTTCTGGCTCCAATCGTTAATAGTGTGATGAGCGAAAGTAAAA
>PVKA01043283.1:0-16655 GCA_004027165.1 Ctenomys sociabilis | reverse complement strand
AAGGGAAGGGAAGGGAAGGGAAGGGAAAAAGGCACATACTAGCTGGCTTCTTCTATGTTTTGCTCTTTTCCATCCATAGTATTGGGACAGAGCTGCCCACATTGATGACAGGTCTCCCTCCGTTCAATTCATTGATTCATGTGGCAACCATATCTAGAAACACCCTCGTAGACCTACCAGGCACAGCCAAAGTGTTTGTTACTAATTTCCTAGATGTCTGTCAATTCAATTAAGTTGACAATGAATATTAACCATTACACATACACTAAAGTATGCTGGAATAAAGATTAACCCTGCACTTCAAATTTTTTTAAAGTGTTTTAGATCCTAATGACTTTCAATATCTTTTAAATATCATTCATGGAGCCCCTTCTCACCCTGCCTTAAAATGGTTTCCAAATATTGAGAAGCACATAGTTTAAATCTTAGAGGAAAGAGAAGAAAAACAGCAGGTATCTGTAACTAACAAATAGGAGCTTTCCCTGGAAATATGTGAAAGCAGCCTCTAATTCTTTTCTCTAGGGAAGGAAATTGCTTACTGCTTGAAGAATCAGAGAGAGGATCCTCAGAATCTGTTGATCGGGGAAGCCGAGGAATCAAATTCAATATGTCATGATGGATAACATTATGGTGCAAAGCATGTTTAAGGACTCAGTTTAAAAACTGATATATGTATACTACATTCTTTCCTTTTCACTCTATTTAGTAGTTTTACAAATTAATGGGCTTAGTCATGGCAGAACCATACATGCACATATTTTGATCTTTTTCATCTCTTATCCCCTTTTATTTTTCAAATTCAAAAAGTCAATCAATTAGAATTCCAGGGTACACTTTGTCAGTCTAAACCACTGAACATATCTGACACTAGAATGCCTGAAAGATGGCCTATTGTTCTCTGAAGACTTATGCAAAGAATAAAAGACATATTTTTACAGTAGCAGAGCACATGAATTAAACAGATATTTTCAGGACCTTTCAACACAGTTCTGAACTCCAGGTCATTTGAAACAAGAACTACTTTAAAAATCAACTGGAAAAAAAAAAGACTTGAAGAACCAGAGTACCAAGGGCAGACAATATGTGTACATTTTAATGGCATATCAAGTACTTAAGAAAAACTGAGTTAGATGGGAAAAAATGATTTAAATTTTCACAACTGTGAGCTTCTGATAGAAATGCCATGTGTCAAGAATAAAAAGGAGGGGCCAGGCAGATGGCTCAGTGGAATAAGCACTTCCCTGGCAGGTGCAAGGGCTTGAGTTCAATCCCCAGTTCTGCCAAAAAAAAAAAAAAAAGAAAAGAATAAAGAATAAAAAAGACCCACGAAGTACCAGATTATTTTAAGAAACCTACAGTATACTTAGGTGAGAGAATACTGAACCAGCTCACATCTGAACTAGACTGGAGATGGTCACCCAATTAAAAAAAAAAAAGAATATATAAGCTAAAACTAATGTCTAAAGATGTCTGCACCCTCAATATACAGAAATGAGTACAAACAGGTTCCCAACCAAGATTTGAGACCTGTGTTCACAGGCTCAATGAAGTGATTAACAGAGGGTTATTATGTTCGATATAAGACCTGGAAGTAACTCAAAAATCTCTAAAAAATATGTGAGATGGGGACATGCAAGTTGAAGCTGAGAACTAAATAATCCCAGTGGATTGGGAAAGACAAACAAATCAATAGTGGGAAAAATGAATTTATTCCAAGCAACTCAAATGAAAACTTGGGCAGTATAGACTTGATATTAAAAGATTTTTATTTTTATTATTCTGTAGTGAATGTACAGGTCCATCCATGGAAGAGAATGATTATTGCAGCATTATTTGTAGAAGAGAGTTGAAAGGCGAGTATCCATTAATTTGGAGTAAAACACTGATATGTGCATGCATACTATACAGTAGAAAGCTGGTGGTTAGAAATAATATACAGCAGTATGGCTGGAACTCAGTGATAATGTTGACTGAAATGTAATGAAATTTCCACTGCCACATAGTTGCAGATAATATGTAATCACGAATATTAAACACACAAACCAATGCTACACTTTCAAAACCATACAAAATATCTAACTAAATGCAATGTGATGGAGGTTTGTAAGAATGACACATTTTGAGAATGAATTAAAAGATGAAAATAATGATTTAAAAAGTCAAAACCTGATGATGAGATTTGCATAATTGGTAATGTGCGTTAACCTGCAAAACGCAATCAGCTGACCTCACCCAAAAGAGGCACTTGAAATAGAAAGACACTATAAATCAGTCAATCATAATTTACTACTACAACTTCTATCTTGTTCTGTAGCATTTCATCTAAGAATAAATTAGATGCCTTTGACAACATCTTCACTTGGAAAATAAATTCTGATTCAATGACTGAACATAGACTAAATACCGTGATGAAAGAAATAATTGTCTTCACTGTTTTGTTTGGGTCATCCCGATCCTTTATTAGTGAAAGGGGAAACATCACTTTAAAACATCTCAAAAAATTTACTCCAAATGGCTGAAAATCCTAATCAGAGTTAGAAAAGTAAGGCCTTATCTAACTTGCCAAAAATAGGAAATTTGTCTTACGCTATGCAAGGAGACCAACATTTACTTGCTGCTAACCTCTCTAAAACATATTTTATTCATCCTGTGAGTTTCAATCATTGGTTCACTTAAAACAGTAAAAATGATGTCTCTGAACAGTTGAGTGCTTTTAATTCTGAAATATATTTCATGATTACTGAGCTCAAAATGACATTTTCTGCAGAACGGAATCTATCGCATGACTCTCTGGCAGCCTACAACATGAATATCCAAAGCCCTCATGGGAGAAAGGCACTTAGCACTATGCTAAAATGTGATGTCTTTCAGAATTTATATTTCAAGGTAATCACACAAATCACTGAAGCACCTTGCTGAGTATATGTCCATGGTGTCAATGTATCCAGAGCATATGAGTAAGAAAGTGAGCAGTCTTGTCTTAAAGAAATCCACTGTACTCCATTATTAACATTTTTCAGTGAAAGTACCTTCATTTCTTTGCAGGTATGTATGTATATAAAATATACCATGGGCTTGATGATGTGTGTTTCAGTCCTACTCATATGTTTAATGGTTATCATTCCCTCTTCATCTATGCACTTGTTCTCTCTGTAGTAATTACAAAAACAATTAACATGCAAGTAAGATAAACTGCATAAAGTGCCTTGTGTCTGTTTCCCTGAAAAGGACATTTATAGCAATGTAATAAGAGAATTGCACAAATGAGCAACTGATGAAACTTGCAGAATTATATGGAGATTGATTGGTAAAGTTTTGTGTGCAGAGTAAATCATGTCATAAAACATCACAGAAATGTCTAAGTTTATAGAATCAAATGATAATAAACATGAGATGCCTTAAACATTCAGACAGAATGAGGGTGGTTCTAAAATGGAAGGCAACATCTATATTTATTTTAATAATCTATATTATAACAAGAAATCAGAACATTTCATGTCAAATACAAAACAATAACGAACCAACGAAATGTACAATTAATTAAATAATGCTGACTTGAATTTAATGAATCAGAAGTGAACTGAAAAAAATATATTACCAAATAAATATTTTTAAATTTAAAAAACAAATGAATTATACTACAAAGCTACTGTGATAAAATGAGCATGGTAATGGGAATAAAAACAACCTGAGGATTGATGGAACAGATTAGAAAATGGAGACATAATTACAAACACATTCAGCCCCTTTGACAAAAGGGCCAAACATGTTCAATGGAAGAAAGAAAGACTTTCATAAAAGGTTCTAGGTAAATTGGATTTCTACATGCTGAAGGCTAAAATTAAACCTATGTCTTTTACCATGTACTAAATTAAATTCAAAATGGATCAAAGATTTAAAGACAAAAACAGAAACATTAAAACTACTGGAAGAAAAAATAGGTAGGGGTAAGTAGAAAGTTCATGAACAAAAACCAAACTATGTGGGAAATAATTCAAAGAATGAACAACTGAAATTTCATCTTTCTGAAGTTTCTACACATCAAAAGAAATCACTGCTAGCATAAAAAGAAGATTTACAAACTGGGAAAAATTTTAGCCAACTGTCCTTCAGACAAAGTACTTCTGACTAGCATATATAAAGAATTTTAAAATATCATGCCCTCAGTATTCAAAGAGCCAAATAAAAAATGGGCATCTGAGATGAATATATACTTCACAGGTAAAAAAAACACAAACAGCAAATAAATGTATGAAAAAGTGTTCAACATCATTGGTCATTTGAGAAATGGAAACTGAAACAACACTGAGATTTCATCTCACCCCAGAAAGAATGACTATCATCAAGAAGTCAACCAATAACAAATGCTGGTAGGGATGTGGGGTAAAAGGAATCTTTCACCACTGTTGGTGGGAGTATAGACTGCTACAATCATTGTGAAAATCAGTGTGGGGGTTCCTCAAAATCCTAGGAATAAAGGTCCCATTCAATCCAGTTAAAGTTGTTGATAACATTGAGAGAGAGCTTCATAAATGGTTGACATAATTCACTAAAATGAATGAATGAATGAATATTTGATAGGATGTCTGTTTAAATTAGTCAAAGAATCTACATAAAATCATTGAATCTGTTAGGCCTATGGATCTTGATTTATGTATCTAGCAACTTCTTTTCCAACTATTGGCTTCTTTACTTAAATCCCTTTCAAACAAAAGGCTGTTTAAGCGTTGAATAAGTTCCTCTAAGTCAAATTCTAATGTATAATCCTCTGTATCTCCTAGCATTAAACTAGACCCTATCTTGTTTCCTTACTAATTCCTTGTTTCTTATGAAATGCCTTTTTCTTCAAACAGATATTCTGTCTCATGTCATGTCCTCTGTTGCATCTTATTCTCTAAAGGGTTTATTCAGTGAAAAAAATACATATATTTTTGTCATCATGTGGTTTGATCTCCATATTCCTGGCTTTCAAACTGATGGCCTAAAACTAACTCCTCACAAATGGAAATGTCACTAATATTATCAGTTTATGAAAATCATGGACACCTTGGGAGGCTGAAAACAGGAAGATCACTATGAATCCAATCTATGTAGTAAGACCCCATAGACCTTGCACTAAATACATTTTTTTAAAAAAGAAAGAAAATCATGGACAAGCCAAAATTATCTTGCTGTCCTCCAACTTTATATTTTCCTTGTCCTGTTCTTGTCCTTTATCACCAATTAAGTATATTAAACTCACTTACTGTCTTATATTTAGCAAGCCTGTTCCTACTAATTATTCCATATATTCTTAACTGCTAGCTTGGAAATTAGATAAAGTATATTCATAATATCATTTGTTAAATAAGAACACAGGCAAAGAGATAAGGTATTCATTCATTCAGCATACACTAAAATCCACAAAGAGATATAGGGACTTTGCTGAACTCTGGAAACACAAATATTCATGAAACATAATCCATCCTGTCTATGGGTTTGTAATGAAGCACAAGCAAGCAGATATGCATACAAAATAAGAAAAGCTACCATTAAAGGTCTGCCTTCATATTGTGTCTCAAATCCTGTGTCATGTGGGATGAACACACTATTGCCTTTAAATTTCATAGCCACCCAGCAAGGAAAAACAAATTAAGAGAGGTTAGCAATTAGTTCTAAGTCTTAGAGCTCAGGATTATATTTGAACCTTCACTGCATGACTCCGAATCCTGCTTTTCAGAATTATAATTAGAGGAATAATGAATTCAATATGCTCTCATAGAAGAACAGAGAACAATGGGAACTTGAAGTCAGAAGTATCAATTATACTTGTGGTGGGGTGGAGAAGTGTGCAGAAAAAGTTAGGAAGAAAGGTTTTACAGAAAAACAACTTTCACTAATGTGGTACATGGAATTCTAAAAAATGTCCTGTGCCCCCAATTCTATATTCTATTCCCTAGAACCTATAAATACAGTGATGAGATATCACTTCCCTCACTAAGCTGTATTGTATGGATCAGCTCATATGGGGAGACTATCTGGATGGATCAGCCCTAATCGTACCAGTCCTGCAACATAGAAAGCTGCTTCTGGCTGGTAAGAAGAGCAGGTCAGAGTGTTCAAACATGCAAAGGATGCAACACATTCATGATGATTTGGAGATAGAAAAGGGCTATACAAAAAGGCTTCTAGAACCAGAAGGCAGCTCTTCTCCAATAGTCAGAAGAAAGACATGGACTTCAGTCCTATAAGCATAAAGAACTGAATTCTTTCAACAAATTTGATTAAGCCTCCAAAACATATTTCCCACAGCTTTCAGGAAAGACAGCCTGGATGCCTTGATTTCAGCCTTTGCCTCTTGATGCCCTGAACACAGACCTTAACTGTGCCCACTCAAACTTCTATAAATGTGTAAGCTACTAAATAGTTGCAGTTTTGAGCTACTAAGCTCATGTGCATTTGTCATAAAGCAGTAGAAAACTAACATGTCGAGAAAGCAACTCCTTCTTCTTTCACAGAATCATGGAAATCACTGGGTTCTCCTCAGACCAGCAGAAATAAGAAACAGGCACTTACAACTGAAGTCAGTGGAGCGGATCCCCTACACACACCTCTTGGGACTCCTCAATGACTTCCAGCTGTCAGAACATCACTCTGCTTGAAAATTCTCAGAAGACCAGCAATGCTAAATCTGCATGCCAGATGCAAAGGGCCAAAACAGGCTCAACCAGGGAGTGCCTTAGCTGGTGAGTGTACAAATGCCTCCACTCCTTTAATTTTGATGTGATGTCCCCAAGTTGTCCCTCACATAATTAAACTGTTGCCCATAGTAGCATCTGCTTTGATCATAGGACCTCTATAACTTAGCTACCTTAGCTTCTCTGTCGCACCCCTTATTACCCAGTGAGCTTCCCACATGACTACTTTAACTCAGAATTTTTAGCCTCAGGTCTGTTTTTAGAACAACTCAAATTAAGCAATGGATAACATGCACAAAATCAGAGAGGCCTAAACTAAAGACACTGGGATGTAGTGTGCAGGGAAGAGACTCAGCCACAGCATAAAGATTTGCAAGTTTCCAAGCCCTTTTGGAAATCCTTCAGCATGGCAGAGTGTCTGCCAATTTACTCCTTATTAGCATAACTGCAACTAGATTATGTGTCCAGCTTAAAAGTTTCAATCCCTAATCTTCCTTAAAATCATGGTGACTTATTAAATAAAAGAAGAGGCTCTTAGTGAAGTAAGTGGAAAGCCCTTTTGCCCCTTTGCCCTTTCTTGCTCAAGGGAAAGTAAATCCCCACCAGCTAGCTTGATCATAAGGGAAAGATCAAAAGAACTGCAGAGACTTCAGCCAGGGTAGTCTTGAGCCAGCAAACCAACACCAATAACTGCCTACTTCAGATGCATTACCAAAAAAAAAAAAAAAAACCTTTCAAGTTTCTGAAATAGGATGTTTCTCATATTAGAAGCTGAGCACAAATCATAAATGATCAAGAGACAGATCTCGAAAAGGATCTCAGATCTTGATTTCTTTTTCCACTTCTCAGAAACAGCAAAAATGTTATCCACATATGCTATGCAACTTGCAAAATACTGCCATGAAATCACAAGAAGCAGCTTAGAAACAGGAGAAAAATGTGTCAGTAATTCTCAGGACACACTGCAAAGGCATCAAAAAAGCCTTCTGTATTTTAGTTATGAAATAAATGACCATGCCAACTTTATATTGCCATTTATATTTACTTCTATGGAAATTTTTGAGGTTTCACATTCATTTATAGGCTATTAATGAGACACCAAGGAGTGGTGTTTGATATTTGTTCTGTTGCTTTATAATGCCAAAGTGCAAGTGTCATTTCAACATCAGTGAAAACTCTTATTTATGCCAAGTTTTAATATTCTTAATTGTACTGTAAAGAAATCCTCAACAGGACCAAGGATATACCTCAGTGACAAAAGTGCCAGCCTGGCAAGTGAAAGGTCCTGAGTTTGATCCTTGGTGTGGAAAAGAAATAAATTAAATAAATAAATAAAAAGAAATCCTCAACAAAAAGCAAAGTAATACCATTTTTATTACTGTTCTAAAAATTTAACAAGTATTACCCTGTTTTCTAATAAAGAAGAAAAAGATTTTTCTTTCTTTTTTTGTATTTAGGACAGGGGGTTCAGAGTGTACCAAGTCTCACTGCTGTGCCCCCAATTCTATATTCTACTCCCTAGAACCTATAAGACTCATAGTGAGTTTTCTGTTTACAACCTCCCAAGTGCTAGCCCAGTCTCAATCGCCATTTCAGCATGCCCCAGGGGCAGGGCCAGCACAGCAGGCCTGAGGATCGAACTACTGGCCCTTGTGTCTACTAAGTAGGTATTGTAATCCATCAAGCTATTTGGCTGGCCCCAAGAAGAAAGAGACTTCTACCATATCATGCTACTAGCACTACTGTCAGAAGTGGCACAAGTTATACTAGGTAGATAGATAGATAGTTACTAAGGCATATTCTTATTGCAAAAAAAATTATTAGTTTACTATGACTTAGTCAAGTAACCATTTGATGCATTAATGTTATAAAATTAAATTCCTTTTGACTCAGCTATTTCTTTTCTAAGTACTATACTTTCCCTAAAGACTTAAAGACAATTATCCATGTTTATAGCAGCACAAGTCAGAACAACTAAATCTCAGCAGCAGCCAATTATGTCCAACAATGTAACAGCTACACACAATGGTGTGCTACTCTGCCGTAAAGGAGGGCAAACTTGAGCCATCTGTAAGCAAATGGGTGTACATTGAGACCATAATGCAAAATGTGAAATAAATCAGACACACAACTTAAAAATCACATGGTTTCTTTTATATCAGAAACCTTAATTATACATAAGGAACAAAATAACAGATTGAGGGGGCAGGGAGATGGCTCAGTAGAATAAGCGCTTCCCTGGCAAGCACAAGGGCCTGAGATCAATCCCTAGTTTTGCCAAAAAAAGAAAATAACAGATTGATAATAGGAAGTAGGCAGAGAGATCCTTCTCAAATAGTCAAGGAATGAAGAGAAGGAAGAAGGGGGATAGAAGTGAGTAAAAAGGGATGAAGAAGGGATTAAGATGTAGTATGTGCACAGAAAAAGAAGAATAAAAAAAATGAGCAAATGGGCCTCCTACCAAGCAAAGCAATTATCTGAAGCTCTGTAATATTAGAGATATTTTCTGCCAGGAGGTTTATACATATATCTATGTAAATATGCTGTTGATCTAAGAGCATCCTCATGTGCATTTGTATAAATGACATGTGGAGTGACATAAACATATTTCCTCTCTGCCTCTGATATCTATTCAATTTGGAAGTCTCAACAAGCCTGTATTCTTTTCAGACTTGCAACATTAATATTAACACACAAAGACATGATGGTATTTCCACTTTCTGATTCAGTTTTAAGAAATATTTCCACAGTGGTTTGAACTTTGCCTTGTCACTTTTGTGAGTTTAGATGGAATGGCAGGGACAAGTCAACCTTATATCTGTTAGAGAGCTGTGCTACCCATAACTAAAGAGAAGTCCCTATTAAATACTGATCATCCCTAAAGTACAAACAAGTGGCAATCAGATTAAAGGGAAAGAAGAAAATGAAAGAAATTTTTTTAAAAATTTGGTATGTCAAATCAAGTCTAAAATATTAAATTTCTCCTGAGAATGTTTCTTGATCATTTCTTTCATTTTAAGAGAGAAACAGGCCAGGGAGATGGCTCAGTGGAATAAGTGCTTCCCGGGCAAGCACAAGGGCCTGAGTTCAATCCCCAGTTCCACAAAGAAATAAAAATAAGAAAAGAGAGAAGAACATTTTTAAAACATCATCAACAATATGATATCATTTTCAGTGGTGGTAGAAACCACTACATTTAATTATTAGACACAGAGTTTTGAGGCAAGGGGAAAGGATGTGAGGGGGAAAAAACATAAGTAGGAAGGATGTGACTTGTCAGGCTCTATCTTGTGGACTGCTCTCAATTTCAGGCACTGATGCATCCCGCCTGTTCTGTCAGCTGTTTGCTGCCTTGGTAGCTATTAGAATCTCAAATCCTTACCCCAATGTTTACATGCCCACTGGACTGTGAATGCCTTTCTCCCAGTTCATGTGGCTTCTCCAACTACGCCCTACCATTTTGCAGAGTATCAAAGAGACCCGCCCTAAATTCCAAGTCAGTAGAAATCTATTAATAACATTCCTCCTGTGGCCTTCCCACACACTTGTGTATTCTCAGCTACAGGCAACAGCCTTACAGATGTGATTGCATTTGTCACAAAGTTAAAGAAATACTCTTTATCACAAAGTCTCTTCAACAGAATCCCAGACCCATGAGATTAAGAACTCTGAGGGTCTGGTCCTCCAATCGCACTGCAACAGGCCGTCCAGGTGATGTTAATGAAGGTTACATTTGAAACCACTAATAGGAATAATTTCACTATTTACTAGAGTTTTGCCAGTAGGTGAGAAATTCTTTCTGTGAAATAAATCAATATAGACTAGTGATGGTAGGCACCACTTACTGAGAGACTGTTACAAGGCAGGTACTGTTTTAATGTTTTGTTTTGTTTTGATGGCCAGCTCATCCCACTCTGGGGGCGGAGCTGGAGTGGCATGTGGTGCCAGGTGTGGAACCACAATCCCTGCATGCTTGCCAGCCTTGCCTAAGCAGACCTGTTAGACAGCTGAGCTATCTCACCAGCCCATTTTAAGTTCTTTACATGTTTTGCTTTGCATTCAGTCCTTCCAAGAACCATATGAGGTCAATACTGTCATTTCTATTCCTATTACACTTGAAACATCAAAGTGAAGAGGCAGAGTTGCTTAAGGACACACAGATAAACATAGACAAGCAGGGTCAAAGCTCAGATACCTACTACAGAGAGGGCTCTCACCTTGACTACTGTGTGGCATTTGAGTAGCTGTCCATCTCTAATTTCCACCAAAACTTGCATAGGGGAATGGGTAATTACAACAGGAAGAAATTTTAACTACCCTAATTGAACCCTTCAAAATGGTCAAATTTACCAAATGAATAAAAACAAATGTAATCTCACTAATCTGGATTTTGTTAATTCAGAGTTCCTATGTTAATTATGTTATATCCAATCTTAATGAATGTGAAATATTTCCATTTCTAAAGTTAGACTCTCACTCATATGTAAGAGAATCACATATGTAAGAGACCACACTTCTGGTCTGCTGCACGTGGGCAGCTAACAGCCAATTCGGTTCTCTCAAGGGAGTGGTCCTCTGCGGGCTGATTCAGGCAACTCCAGAAGCAGCACACACCTGAGCCAGCAGGCTCTGCGAAGAAGACCAAGGAGAGAACCAAGGAGAAAACCAAGGAGGACAGAAATGGCAAAAGCCACACCTGAGCTCTGTGATTGAATTGGTTCCTCGGGAGAAATGAGCTAATCTGGTGACTCTCAGAGGAGTTACGCATGGAAATGGAGGGCAGGGACTCAGTAGGTTCAAAATCTCTGCATTAGCAAGAAAAAAACTGCAACTCAGGAAATTTCAAATTATACATCCAACTTTCAACTTCTGTAAGGTTTATGTGACAGCTTTTTTAAAGAACCCTATTTTAAATTATTTCAAACAGCAACCATAATTGTGACTTCTAACTTTCAGATTAGTGACTATTTGTTGAGTTTTATGACACATAAGGTATAGTATCACCCTTTGACTCATCTGCTTGTCACCATGGTTTCATACGTACACTATAACATAGCCTATTCTTAAATGTTCTAAGCTATATTTTCTAAGAGAGGAAGAATGAAATCTGAGATATTTTTCAATTACTCACTTGCCTTTCCCTACCATGAATTATTCATTGAGTATGTTCATGTATTATAAAATCTTATTCTAAACAAATCATTTAAAATATAGAAAACATTAATTTATAAATACCTAATACCTAGGAAACCCACTGAAAAAGTTGTAGGCTTTTATTTTTTTTTTTTTTTTTTTTTTTTTTTTTTTTTTTTTTTTTTTTTTGAGTTGTAGGCTTTTAAAAAGGAAGCTTTTTCTTATTTCATAACACATACCACAAAGACAAATGGAAAAAGTAAAATAATACAAAATGTGTATTTATTTGTATTATTTTGTGGCAAAGGGTTATAAAAATTAATGATAGCATGAAATTTTTGTGTATATTCTGTAACCATGAAAGAAAATTTGACTCTATCATGTTTCATGTTAATTTCAAAAATCATACTTTCTTGTCATTTCCAATTATCTGGAAATAATTCAAAGGATATTGCCTAGGACCAGCCAAGTAGCTCAGCAGACTAAAGCACCTGCAAGCAGGCCTGGAGTTTCATCCCCAGGCCTGCCATGCCAGCCTTGCCCCTAAGGCACACTGAGATGGCAATTCAGATTGGGCGTGGTGGTACATGCCTGTAATCCCAGCTCTTGGAAGGCTGTAAACAGGCAGATCACTAGAGTCTGATCTCATAGTGAGACCCTGAACACCCTGTAGACTCTTCCCTAGAATACAAAAGCTAAAACAAAAAACAAGCAAACAAACAAAACAAAAAGAATATTGTCTAAGTAAGACAGTTCCAATCACATTTAAGGTTTTCTTCATCAATACAGGACAGATCCTGAAATGTTGTTTTAATTAACTCTATAGTTGTGTGACTTCAAATCAAAAGGGGTTTAAGTTTGCAATTCGCAGATGTGTGGCCTCAAAAAAATCCATCCTTTGAAAAACTAAAGCCAGTCATGTCCTTGATGACATACAATCTGTTATCTGCCCTCCCTTCCCATTGATCAATTTCATCTATTTTAACAGTCTTTGGGGTTTTTTTTAGAGAACATTCCTTGGTGTCTTGCCTGGATTTACTAATTAACTCCAATTAATTTTAGGTGGCATAGAATAGAATCTATAGGATTTAACCTAAGAAGGCTTGCTGCACACAAAGCAACTTTGTATTAGCAACTCTTTCCTCACCATAGCTGACAGGCAGCAGAATTGTGTAGCCACCTTGCAGGGCCTGGGACCAGCCAGCTAGAGGGAATGAGTAGGCCTTCTGGGCCCAGTAAAATTCAGTTTTTTTTTTCTAAATGCTGTCCTGGATTAATCCTGGCTTCCATTCTTTTCTCTGTAATCTAACCACACAAAAATACATTTTCCATTAATCTCTGCTTAAATGATAACTCGTATTTTCCACACTGCATGAGTCAGCCTTTGTTCTTCTTTGCTCTTCTCAATTCTTCAGTTCCTACAGTTGAAGAATAGAGCCTATCTGTACCTGCAAAGTGTACACTTCACTCTAATTTTGACCATGACCTTAAACCTCAGACCAGAATTTACCACTAAAACCTGATGCCTTTAGGGACCTGAGAGAGTTCAACTCACATCAAAACCAAGCTCATCCAAAGCAAATGATTGGTGTCAGTAAATAAATAACTGCAGTGACCATAAACAGTAAAATTTCTATTTGTTGATTACTGATAGAGTGAGAGAACTTTTCTCCTAAAACAGAGCTATACTAATATCTCTAGAAATTACTCATCACAGGATGATACCATTCAAACAGCTTAGAGTTTACCAAAGTTGTTGTTATGTTACAGGTGTGCCCTGAATTTACCTGCATTATCTTTTGAAACTCACCAGTTTTAAAAGCTAGGCACTTCTACTGTCAATATCTTAAAAATTTGCAAAATAATTAGATATGCCTTGGAATAAAAGACCCTATCAATAAAAGGGACAACTGAAATGAACATTGCCCAAGAACATACATACTGATGGGCTGTTGCTGTGGCCCTTCCAACTTTATGACTTGGTGGGTCAGAGGGCATGTAGTTTATGTTGAGCACCTTGGGTCACATAGTAGCACAATGTACCACGGTCAAGTGTCCAGTTTTCATGAAGGCCAGGAGCAGGCCAGAAACTTTTTAGCAAAGAGAAAACAGTTGTCTGAAGATATTGGCCAAGCTTTACTCCAAAGGTCTGAGGGCTCCACTGTGATTCATCTATTGGGGCCTTTCAGAGACTCTAAAGAGCATCTGTCACTGACAACCCAAGTACCTTGGAATCTGCTGAGTCATATAGCTTCAGTATCACACTGAAGTTAGAAATGCACTGCCTCCAAAATCCAAACTGGTCCATTAGGCATTGTGCCTCTTTTGTTCTCTTGTTTATTTGCTCTTGTTTCTAGGAGAAGCCAAATACAATTTACCCTTCACCTTAAAAGTGATATCTTTGCACACCTTATAGAAGTGTTCCTGTGGAAATCTCACAGTTGTGGAAGTATCTTAAATTTTAGTTCGATTTATTTCCCATCCTCTGGCATGTAAATACTTTACCAACGTGGCCAGACTACTTGCTTCCTCCTACTCACTTGGTCCAGTTAGCATAATATTATCAAGGTAATGAACCAGTGTAATTCCTTTTAGAAGAGAATGAAAATTAAAAGCCTTGAAGCTAAATTGTGACACGGGGCTGGAGATTTACTAATATATTATACTGCTGAGGTAGAACAGTATATGTATATCACCAGCCTTTCCAGCTGAAAGAAAATTGCTTCTGATGAGCCTTACAGATAGGTATAGAGAAAAAAAAAAAACATGTTTTCCAAATCAATATCTTCATGCCAGGACCAGGAGAAGTATTAATTTTCTCAAGAAAAATAAACATACATGCAAGACCAGTTGCAATTAGAGCCACCATTTAATTAAGCTTGCAATAATTCACCATGATTTCCCAAGACCCATCTATCTTCTTCACAAGCCAAATAAAAGAGCTAAATGGGAATATGGCAGAAACCACCCTGATAGCTTTCAAGCCTTATTGAAAGACTGTTCGCCACTATTCTCCACAATTTCTCTAGGGATGTAATATTCTTTTTAATTTATTCTATTCCCAGGTACAGTATCCTCTGTTTCACTTTTCTCACTAGAATAGCCCCCACTACAGCTTAAGGGACCAATGTTATTGTCCTGAGTACTAAGTACATCTATCTCAATTTTGTATTCTGGAACTACATGGTGGATTTGGGGACCTTTGGAAACCCCTGTGAGCCGGACTCTGGTGAGAAGACCATTGATCATCTAACCTCCAAATCCTCCCTACTCTTACTGGAGAACCACCAAGATGTTTTGGATCTCTTGGAATAGATCAGTGTTAGGTCATAACATGTCCCTGAAATGCCCGATCAATTCCCTTTTCCCAGTGTACAATTGCCCTGGTAAAAGACCCAAGTTCCCTTTGAAGAAGGATGGGAGAAATACTGATGGTGTTTTTGTGTAGTGCACCAGTGTCCTTCATTGAAGGAGGCCAGTCTTCCTTTCATTCAAGGGATTCTGAGTCTATCTTAGAATTAGTAAAGGTGCTATGATTCCCTGCTATTATTTGGGATAGAGTTTTATTTGTTTGCCCTAAAAATTTTTGGTGCATTTAAATACAGTAAGAATGCAGTCAAATTCTTGTCTCCTTTTTAGAATACCATGACTCATGAGCCAACATGAGTCACACTTTCTAAACATCACTTTGCTTCTGCTGTGCTGCATGACAAGTGCATGTACCTGATCTTTGGCTGTTGTGTGATGCCCGTAGACCCCTGCCACTCTGGGAATCAATTAAACCCATTTCCTTTAACTTCTCAGTTGAGTGACTACTTCCCACTAAGGTTTGGCACATAGAAAAAAGCAATGACAAGGCACTTTAAGGGTGTTTGTTCCCCCTTTATAAATCTGTTTCTTAAGATGTTAGTGAAGAATACCATTTCTGAATCCTTCCAGTAAAATCTAAAGAAGTTCACTCCAGCATCCAATTAATCTTTGAGTCCACTTAAAAACAGTAAACTAAGAAATATTACCATCTCTGCATCATTCATAATGGGCTTCTTTTGAGTCATATTTGAGACAAATAATCTATTAATACATATTTTAACTTTATAGACTGCAATACTCACAATATATCATTAATGAACTGAAACCAAGCCCAATACAATTTTATATTTCTTCCACCACTATGTGACACCCTTAAAATCCATTTGCATACATATTACTCAATCTCTGCTTATAAGAATTAGAAAACTCAAGAAGTTCTTTGGAAGCATAGTGGACTTCCTAGTGGATAACACCCTGTCACTCACAATTTGGAATCTTCTGACATTTGAGCACTTATGGCCCTAAAGACAAAAGTAAGTAGTGCAGTTGGGTCCTGAGAAATGCCAGCCATGTTTTGCTTGGTACCTGCATTAATTATGGTCCTTATCATTTCTGTAGGCAATGAAGGGTCAGTTTCTGCAAGTATAGGAGGGGAAGCCAACATCACAGGAGTTAGCAGTGAAGAGGCCTCTGCATAGCCCTGAGAGTGGGGAAATCACTCCTTCTGGCAAAATAATCTCATCAGAAACATAGTAGTGAACCTATGGCACATGTGTTGTTTTTCTTTTAACACAGAAGCTATTAATATATGAGGTTTTTTTCCTCAACTAAAATAGTATTAAAGTTTAACTGAAGTGTTGGCACTTTGTGATAAGTAGTGGGTTGCAATTAAAGTATGTTTTTCTAAAACTTTTGCCACCACTGATGTAGGAATTTAGTGTCCTCAGCCTCATCAGGTTCTTCCCCAAACATCTCTATCCCAATTTAAGAGATCCCATTCTCCTCCTCCTCCTCCTCCTCCTCCTCCTCCTCCTC
>PVKA01043282.1:0-16854 GCA_004027165.1 Ctenomys sociabilis | reverse complement strand
TGTAAGCCCAGCACTCGGGAGGCTGAGGCAGGAGGATTGTTGTGAGTTCGAGACCAGCCTGAGCTACAAAGTGAGCTTAAGGCCAGCCTGAGCTGCATAGTGAGACCCTGCCTCAAAAAAGACAAAAATAAATAAATAAATAAATAAATAAATAAATAAATAAATAAATGATGTTGTAGAGAGGGAGCAAAATGATCACAACCCCATGAACGAGAATGGAAAGAACCCACCAAATAGGGCAAACAATTAAACACAGGAGAATAAGAGGTATACAATAGTAGTCTTTCAGTTATTCTTTTGTGTACAGCAGCAAAATATTTCCACCAGCACTCTCTACAAAAGGACTTCTCTTGCACCCTATGGGTCATGATTCCATATGGGTCTACAGGATGGATTTCAAGGAAATAGCTGTAGCTCAGTCCCACAAGTGACACCTGGCCACTAGTAAGTGTCATGGTCATTATCCATGTCCACAACACACTAGGACTTTGTGAGATATCCTATCCCCAAACTGTCAGAAGTAATGGTCATTTATTTGTCTTTCCAGTATGTATCTTATGTTTTATTCTTAGTATTTCTTACTATCATGAAAACTTTTTCTTAGTTCAACTGTTTTGAAACATTTAATTTTAATTAATTAGTATTTAATTTTCTGAATAATACTTAATCTTAATTTTTAATATTTATACCATACCTTTGAATCACAATTTATCTAATAGACATCATATGATATCTTCTCCTAGTATTAGAAACTTTAAAAAGTATATTTCTGGAGCCAGGCGTGGTGGCGCATGCCTGTAATCCCAGCACTAGGGAGGCTGAGGCAGGAGGATTGTTGTGAGTTCGAGACCAGCCTGAGCTACAAAGTGAGCTTAAGGCCAGCCTGAACTGCACAGTGAGACCCTGTCTCAAAAAGACAAAAAAGAAAAAAAATGAGATGTTTCTACATTATTATAATTATTATTATTGTATTTAGTGCAGAGTCTACAGGGTCTCACCACACAGATCAGACTTGTAGTGCTTCTCCTGTTTTCAGCTTCCCAAACTCTGGGATTACAGGCGTGTACCACCATGCCCAGCTTCAATTGCCGTCTCAGCGTGCCTGGGAGCTGGGCCAACACAGCAGGCCAGGGATTGAATCTCTGACCTCGGCATCTGCCTAAACAGGTGCTTTAATCTTTACCTTATTCTCAGGGGAGGTTTGTTTATTTATTTATTTTAGGGGAGGTTTATTTTTTGTTTTTGATTTTGAGGACTGAACCCAGGTCTTCCAGCTTGCTAGGCAAGCATTCTACATTCTTGATAATAGTGATAATGCTTTTATCAGTAAGATAAACATGGCTCTCTTCATTTAATCAACAGGTTTTTCTTTTCCTTGATATTATTTCCATTTAATTTTTTTTCAAGAAAAAATGTTGTCTTCCTTCCTGCCTGCCTGCCTGCCTGCCTTCCTTCCTTTCTGGAACTGGGGATTGAACTCAGGCCCTTGTGCTTACCAGGGAAGCACTTATTCTACTGAGCCTTCTCCCTTGCCCCTGTTTTCTTTTCATGATTATTCTTTATAGCAGACCAAATATATTGCCCCCCTGCTGTAGACATCTACCCTTAAAAGCTACTGTAATTACAAACATATGATATTTAAAATCTATATACACTTAACTTTCTTTTTCAAGCTGGCGTGGTCACTGGAGTGGTCTCCCTGCTTGTCTCTGTGAACTATCTGCTGCCATCCTCGTTGGTGCAGTGACACCCGTACCTGCTATCAACATAACTGAGCAGATGACCCTTCGTGGGACCCTCAAGGGTCACAACGGCTGGGTAAGGCAGATTGCTACCACCCCACAGTTCCCGGACATGATACTGTCGGCCTCTCGAGATGATAAGACTATCATCTTGTGGAAGCTGACCAGGGATGAAACTAATTATGGCACCCCTCAGCGTGCTCTGAGGGGTCACTCTCACTTTGTGAGTGATGTCATCTCCTCAGATGGCCAGTTTGCCCTCTCTGGCTCCTGGGATGGGACCCTGTGCCTGTGGGATCTTACAAGGGGCAGCACCACAAGATGATTTGTAGGCGAAACCAAGGACGTGCTGAGCATGGCCTTCTCTTCTGACCACCGGATCCTGAGACAAAACCATAAAGTTACGGAATACTCTGGGTGTATGCAAATACACTGTCCAGGAGAGTCTCAGTCGGAGTGGGTGTCTTGTGTCTGTTTCTCACTCAACAGCAGCAACTCTCTCATTGTCTCCTGTGGCTGGGACAAACTGGTCAAGGTATGGAATTCTGCAAATTGCAAGCTGAAGGCCAACCATATTGGCCAGACTGGCTATCTGAACACTGGCGGTCTCCCCGGATGGATCCCTCTGTGCTTCTTCAGGCAAGGATGGCCAGGCCATGCTGTGGGGCATCTTTACACTTTAGGTGGAGGGGACATCATCAACGCCCTGTGCTTCAGCCCTAACTGGTACTGGCTCTGCGCTGCTACTGGCCCAAGCATCAAGGTCTGGGACATGGAGGCCAAGATCATCGTGGATGAACTGAAGCACGAAGTTATCAGCACCAGCAGCAGGGCAGAGCCTTCCCAGGGCCCCTCTCTGACCTGGTCTGCTGATGGCCAGACTCTGTTTGCTGGCTACACAGATAATCTGGTACAAGTGTGGCAGATGGCTATTAACACCCGCGAGAAATGTATCAGCTTTAAAAAATAAAAAACTGGCAAAAAATAAAAATAAAAATAAATAAATAAATAAAAATAAAAAACTGGCTTTCTGAAAAGAAAAAAAAAAGAAAAAAAAAATATATATATACTTTACACTTGATCTTAGCCAAAAGGCCAAGAAAGGATATATACACTTTAAAAGAAACCAAACATCCTTTAAACTTCTTACACTATACAGTTCAAATCACTATAGTTCAGTTCAAATTTGTGTGCTTGCTTCAGTAGCACCTATACTAAAAGTTTAGTTCAAATTTAGACTTACTCATTTAGAATCTTCAATTCTGTTTTGTTTTTTTTTTTTTTTTGGTACTGGGGATTGAACTCAGGACCTTGCACTTGCCAGGCAGTTGCTTAAGCCACTGAGCTATGCCCCCAGCCCCTTGGTTTTTTTTGGTTTTTTTTTTTTTTTTTTTGGCAGAACCAGGGATTGAACTCAGGTACTTGCACTTGCCAGGGAAGTGCTTATTCCACTGAGCCATCTTCCCAGCCCCTTCAATTCTGATAATAATAAAAGCTTACTATTTTTGTAAGCAATTGAATGAATAATTAGATCATATTCTAATGGGTACAGAAATATTTAAAACTTATCTTAAAAATCTAATTTCTAAAATTATTGGGATTTGTCACATTGTTAATTTTTTTTTTTTAAGGAACTGAACCCAGGCCCTTGTGCTTGCCAGGCAAGTGCTTATTCTACTGAGCTATCTCTCTAGCCCCTAGTTTACATTTTCTGTGCATGTGTTTAGAACTACTGTAGACAATGAACAATCAATTAGACAAAATTGCTTTATTTTTATTTTGTTTTTTCTAATGTATTTGATTATTACCGGGACTCACTGCACAGCCTGGACCCATAGTGATCCTCCTGTTTGCAGCTTCTCCAGTCTTGGAATTACAGGTGTGCACCACCATGCCCAGACACTGTGGCCTGCTCAGCCTGCCCTCAGGACAGGGCTGGCATGGTGTGTGGCGCCAGGGATCAAGCTATTGTCCCTAAGCTTTCCTAAGCTAGCCTAAGCAGGCACTTTAGTCCACTGAGCTACCTCACCAGCCCTAAAATTGCTTTTTTTCTTTGTTTGTTTGTTTGTTTTGAGACAGGGTCTCACTATGCAGTTCAGGCTGCACCACCTGCACCACCATGCCCTGCATAAATTGCTTTATTTTTATCTGCCAGTGGTTTTCCTTGAAATTTTCAATTCAAATTATTATTATTTTTTAATTATTTATTTATTGGGCTGGTAAGATTTCCCAGCAGTTTAAAGCTGCTTAGACAAGCTTAGGCAACACAGGGATCGTGGTTCAATCCCTGGCACCACATGCTGTGCCAGCCCCACACCCAGGGTGGACTAAGCCGGCCACCAAAAAAGTTGATTAATAAAGATTAATTAATTAATCTATTTGGTACAGAGTCTTTTTTTTTTTTTTTTTTTTTTTGTCTCTTTGAGCCAGGGTCTCACTATGCTGTTCAGGCTGGCCTTAAGCTCACTTTGTAGCTCAGGCTAGTCTCTAACTCACAACAATCCTCCTGCCTCAGCCTCCCGAGTGCTGGGATTACAGGCCTGCGCCACCACACCCGGCCCTGTACAGAGTCTTTCTATTCAGCTTGGACTCATAGTGATCCTCCTGTCTCAGCCTCCCTAGAGCCGGGATTACAGGCGTGCCTCACCATGTCCTTTTCCTTGCCAGGCAGGCACTTAGACTTTTTCCAAGCTATTTACCCATCCCTTCAAATTATTTTTAAAATTAGTTGTTTTTGCAAACATAAAAATGACAAACATTTGATTTTTAAGTAGTCAAAATTTCCAGATTTGCCGGGCTGTTGAAATGTGCTGTAGTGTGGGACACTTTCTATCAACATGAAATAAAGTTTAATTTTGAAAAAGTTTAAAATACAGCAAAAATATATGCTTAATATTTCTGAGTTACGTTAATTTTTCTGCTATAGTTTAGCTTACCTAAACAATGTTAAGAGTGTATTTTTATGGTGAAAATTGATCATGCAAGTAATTTAGTAATAGACTACACAGGATGTTTATAATGAAGCCATATGTTTATTTCTGGATTTAAAATTTTTAAAGAATCATTTACTGTCATTTTGCTTTTATCTTGAAGAACTGTAGACTTATTTCAGTTACATAAATCAGTAAGATCTTACTTAGGGCAAGAGCTATTCTGTTGAAATGTGCTGTAGTGTGGGACACTTTCTATCAATATGAAATAAAATTTAATTTTGAAAAAGTTCAACCACACCTCTGAGCCTGCCCACCACAACTTCATGATGCTTTGAGGGAGCATCTACACAGAACATGTGTATTTTCTAAGTATGGACTAGATTTTATAAAAAGACACAGTTTACATCATCTCATTTCAAAATCCACTAGGAAATGCTCTAACAGGCAAACAGGTCAAGGGTCAATCAAGGAGTACCAATAAATTCAGCAGCTAGTAAGTCCAAATGCAACATCTACAAAACAGGTAATACAAAACATTGCCTGAAGTAGTAAGTGTCCCATTAGAAGAAAATGAATAATTTATTAAAAGAAAGAAAAGCTTCTAAGAGTGACAGAAGGGGTCCAGAAAGAGGGCTGACTGCTGACTCCACTTCTCAGACCCGAGGTGAGGCAAATTCAAGCCGGACAAAACTATAGTCAACTAATAAAATTATAAGTATAATCACTTAGGTAATACTGATCCAATGAAAAATACAAGGTGGGCATAAGGTGAGACAAAACTATGGTGAACCAATAACATTATAACAAGTACAGTTGCTTAGATAACATTGATTAAATAGGGATCAAATTGGGAAGCAAGTCACATAGCAAATGTAGATAGGATGAACAGGGCCTTTCCTGGAAGGGTTGAGTAAAGGAGGTTTTGTCCTCCACCCCAAGGTGATAGATGCCTAATTAGAGTATCAATCAGTGCTTTTCATTTCTAGGGGTGGTATGTGGGTATAGTCATTCCTCTTTTCCCAAAGCTTGGCCTTCTGTGAAGGTGACTCCAGGCATAATTGTCTTCTGTAGTGACTTTCCCAGTGCCTAGCCCTGTTGATTGCCCACAATACTTTTAAATAACAGATATCTATATAACAGTCCCCCCTCTGAGGAAGCATCCCTAAATGTGGTTTAGAAGAGAATGGGAATAGTTCTTATCTAGCTGCTTCAAGTTGAGAAGGATCAGTGTAGGGGTGACCACAATCAGGGCCCTTCTCCAGAGATGCAACTAATGATCTCAGGTGGACTTCATGCTGTGGTTCAAAAGTCTTTACAAGGTTGGTTTGGTGAGTCCCAGTAAAAAGACTTTAGCACGTTTCATCTGTATGATCACCTGGAGTTTGGCAGCCTCTAGATAAGAATAAACATTTTTTTGAGAAATTAGAGCATGCATAATTAAAACATGAGCACTAGAATGGAAAGGCAGGGTGGGGGAAGAGCCAAGTTTGAAACTGTTCTTTAGGAACTGGAATAACAAGTGCAACTCACTGACTCTTAAGCCCCTCTACTGATAGAGGTTATCCATATGTCTGTTATTTTGTTATGACTTTCTCCAGTTTTAGCTGTAAGAAGATGAAGAGGTTTGTGGTTTTGAAGGACAATTTTAGATAAATAATTTAAAAGTTCTTGCTGAGTTTTTATGGATTTTGCTGTAGTTTTTAATGACCTATAACATTGGGTCAGCTATTGGTGTAGATGGAAACTGCCAGAAGGGGTTGGCAATTGGTGTCCCCCCCCCCCTTTTTTTTTTTTTTTTTTTTTTTTTTTTTTTTTTTTTTTGTCTTTTTGAGACAGGGTCTCACTATGTAGTTCAGACTGGCCTTAAGCTCACTTTGTAGCTCAGGCTGATCTTGAACTCACAACAATCCTCCTGCCTCAGCCTCTTGAGTGCTGGGATTACAGGCCTGTGCCACCACGCCCGACTTCTGGTGCCCCTTTTTATAGCTAGCTTATTACTATGACATTATTTTTATACATCTTTTGGTTATAATTTTCTGCTGGATGTTTAAATCCAAGCTAAAGTGAAACCTGTGTTAATTAAAACTAACCAGTTGTTGTCCATCAAAAATCAGTTAAATAGCCTCAGGCACTATCTTGGAACCACATATGGATTCTCTTAGCTCTTTTGTCATTGTCAAAATCAGGACAAAATCAGGAGGGGTCATGGCCTTGCTTGATCATGTTGTTTTGTATGAAATCATGGGATATTTTCCCTCCTGGTGGCCCTCCTTTGGCACACTGTCCACTTTCTTCTTCTTCTTCTTCTTCTTCTTCTTCTTCTTCTTCTTCTTCTTCTTCTTCTTCTTCTTCTTCTTCTTCTTCTTCTTCTTCTCACTCTTGCTTCTTGTCCTTTGGGGTTCAGCAATCTCCTTTTCAGGACTTTGGGTGACTCACCAAAGTCACCATACCTTGTAGAAAGGTTCTTTCATGTTCAGGGTCTTTGTTGTCCTTGAATGGCTAGGGTCAAAATATTGGTTGTCCTCTTAGCCCATTTATCCTTTTTAAGTTCTAAACTTTAGTTTTGAACACCCAGCAGAGAAGATCAGTGACATTAGTTTTGCAGTCAGTATAATGAGGTTAACTATTATAATTCTATCTGGTTACCAAGCACTTCGAAATATAAAATAGAGGGGGGCTTGCTTGTTAGCTCAGTTAGTTACGTGCCTGTATGGACAAACCCAGTCAGGCTTGCGGTACCGTGGTTTGATCCCCAGCTCCACATGCCAACCCACACCTGCCCTTAAGGCAGCCAGAGCCAGACCAAAAAAAAAAATCCTTGTCAAAATATAAAATAGAGCCAGAGGACTGTTATTTTTTATCAATCATGGTTTGTTTTGGATGTTGAATCTCTGCAGAATGTTAACAGACAATAATCACATAGTTTAACAAAGAAAACTTGAGATCAAAATCCATACATAATATTTCAGTATGACAGTCTGATGACATTATCTTTGTAACTTACTTAAACTTCCATTTTAAAACAGGATAGCCCTGTTAGTCAAACATCTTCACCTGACCACAAGACATTAAATGACATAAAGAAATTTTCATGTAATTCATTACCCTTTCATAGAATGTCATCTAAGGAGAATGTTTACTCTCCAACTATAGAGTGTAATTTTTGGGGACTTTTTGGTGCCTGAGTATCCTGAAGTACAGTGACACAGGCAATACACACTTCACACACTTTTTAAAAAATATAATTTTCCCTGGCAAGTGCAAGGGCCTGAGTTCAGTCCCCAGTTCTGCAAAAACAAAATCAAGTGTAAAAAATATCATTTGACTGGCAATCTCATGCTGGTTTGACATATACCTCTTACAAGTAGCTGAATTACAAGAGAAAGGCAAGTATTTGAGTCTAAAAAAAATATTATCATTACGAACAATCTTGGTTTTATATCTTAGAACACCTGTACATCCAGAAGGCATGAATACATTTATTTTTAATTTTTTTTATTTTTTTTTGTCTTTTTGAGACAGGGTCTCGCTATACAGTTCAGGCTGGCCTTAAGCTCACTTTGTAGCTCAGGCTGGTCTCGAACTCACAACAATCCTCCTGCCTCAGCCTCCCGAGTGCTGGGATTACAAGCATGCGCCACCACGCCCGGCATGAATACATTTAGTACATCATGAAATTAGCAATATCGAGAATCACAGCCCTGTGAGCCCCTTACTCCCTTAATTTAGTTTTGTAACAATAACATCTTTTAATGAAAACATATTGTTTTTCCCAAAGAAAATTTAACCTTTTGACAATAGCCAATGCAAAAATATTGCAATAATGGGTTTAGCAGAATTTATTGGGGTGTGTCTCCCATAGAGCTATGGATATTATTGGGATCCCATTAGTGAAAAAAAGGCCAGAAGAAAATATTTCCAAGAAGCTGCTTTTTTATTCACCAAGGCAGATCCTAAACAGAAGTTTCCCTAAGCCTACGCAGTCTCTATTCAATTATAAAATTTTTGATGACCTTTGAGAACCAGATCATAAGAATTAGACACATTATTTTTGACCAATGAAAGTTTTTTTTTAATTATTGTACACAGATAACAATATGTAATTCATTTTAAAGCCAGTGTTCACATCATTTTAATCAGTTTACAGCCTAGATGTAACAATATTCCTAACTTTAATGACATCTATAAGAAAACTTAAGTTATAGACAAATATTTTAAAAATCTAAATAGTCAAAAAGAAGAAAAAAATGTTGAATGTAGGAGATTCTTCCAGGTCCTCATCTCAGTTATTTGTAATCCCAAAGTTACATTATTGGAATCCCATCAAGTTGATTCTAATCTACCAGTTTCCATGCAACCCATGGCAAAAATGAAGATACTAAATTATATTTTTAATCATCAGGGAGTTGAGGGGCTCTAGCTCCAGCCATGAGGATGGCTTTTGGGAACCAAGAGAGCGACCCAGGGCCTCACCCGGTTTTTATTCAGTGGGGGAGTGGCTTGAGGATTGACTGAGAATTGTTGGAAGTAGGTGACTACTGTGAGCTGGGCTAGGTGAGTGGCCTACATTTACCTCTGCCATATGCAGAGAGGATATGCAGAGAGAGTAATCTGCATTATATAGTATTTAATATTTTGGGAAGTCTAGGGCTTCAGCTTTGATGTAGTCTTTCAAGCCCCAGGAAGTCATAGCCTCTATCTTGAGGCTCGATCCCAGCTGGCAGCACGGAGCATTAGCTCTACCATCCTGTCTCCACCCAGCTCACATTAAGGAGCAGCAGGCTTACCAGGGAAACACATATGCCACCTTCAAAGGCCATCACCAGTACCTCAGATGAACCAATACACATTTCTTAAGGCCAACTGAAGGATAAGCAGAAGTCCTAGCCAAGCCGGGCGTGGTGGCGCATGCCTGTAATCCCAGCACTCGGGAGGCTGAGGCAGGAGGATTGTTGTGAGTTCGAGACCAGCCTGAGCTACAAAGTGAGCTCAAGGCCAGCCTGAACTGCACAATGAGACCCTGTCTCAAAAAAAAAAAAAAAAAAAAAAAAAAAAAAAAAAAAAAAAAAAAAAAAAAAAAAAGAAGTCCTAGCCAGCTCTGTGCATAGCAATACAAGGAAATAGGATCAGGCTCAGTCAAAATGGAGACAGTTGCTCTTCTTTCTGGTGGGCCTCCACAGTTGAACTCAAACAAAAGCAGCTGTAATTGTTGTAACCAGTCACCAGAAGGTGCTACGGAAATCTTTCCTCTGATTTAAGAGTGACAGCTGCTCTAAGGGCATTTTCATTAGTGGGCAGAGTAACCATTTTTTGTCAATGTTCTATAAGGGATAGGTAAAAGCCTGAGCAAATTTCATTACATAGCACTTTATAAGCTTACACTAAGTTTCAAAGTCCACAAATCATCAAAGTATTTTCTTCTCTTGTACACATAAATAATAACTAGACCTAGAAGAAGAGAGAGAAGGTTGGAAATCTTCCCTTAGGCTAAATATGTCTTGGTCACTTAAGTGTGGTACATTAGAAATAGTTCCTTCTGATTTCATCCTGGAATCAGTTCTTGCCAATGTGTCTCACGTTCAGTCTCTCCAAAAAGATTTTTGCCCATAACACTAAGCCGGGACATGACTTCTATGTGTGTTATCCTGAATGGGCAAAATTCTAATGCACAATTTGACCCAGAGATGGGGTCTGATCTATGAATTCTGATCTATGAATACTTCTCTGTCTCTGATTAGCAAATACTCATTTTCTATGAACTAAACATAGCTACTAAGTAGGAGGAAAAGGCTGGGGCAGTTCAGAATTTTCTGTTTAGCCTTACATACTTCCAAAAAAGGGAAAGTACAAAGTGACAGGAAAAGATCAAAAATAAGATCAGAGAAAGGAAGTCTTCTCTCATGCTCATGGTAAGTTATTGAAACAACTTGCCTGTGAGTCATCACCTGCATCCTGGAAAGGCAACAGTGGGGAATCTAAATGGGAAGCTAAGATTGCTTCCTCACCAGTGGAAGATCATACCAGAAAGGACACTGGGGGGGCAGGTTCAACCCTAGAGTGCAGAGGAAGATCCATGCCAGTCTGTCTCAATAAAACCTCTCCCCAAAGTTGGCTCCTGACCTATCATTCTTTTAAGCTGTGGGAGGGATCCTGTGGCTTATTAACAGTCATATACATTTTCTAAGTATGAACTGGATTTTATGAAAAGTCCACTTTACAACATTTCATATCGAAGCCCAGTAGGGGATGCTCTAATGTTGTGCTTCCTTAGTGCTGCTGAGATAATAAGCCACAGCAGGCAAACAGGTCAAACAGGTTGAACAAGGAGCACTAGTAAGTTCAACAACTAAGTCCAAACTAAGTATATACAAAAAAATAATATAAAATGCTGCATCAAAGAAACTACATAATCTTGTAATCTTCCTATGTTCTCAACTTAAATTTATTATCATTTTAACAAAATTATGTAAGAGACAAGGCATGAACAATGGGCAGAAAGAAAAATAAAAATTTGAAGCATAAGAATTTTGATTACCTAAGTGAGTCACAATCCAGTATCTGTGAAACAAAAGCAAACTCTTACCTCCATCCAATTTACTGAAGACTTTATTGAAAGGAAAAAAGTTTATGTCTAAGAAACACAAAAGGTGGCCCAGAAAAATGGGTTACCCCAGAAACATGATCATCTTCTCATGTTCCCAATTTAAATTTGCCACCATTTTAATAAAAACAATGTGTAAACACAGCAAAGCATAAATTTCAAGCCATGAGCAATTGACAAATAAGGATGACAGGGTTTTTTTTGTTTTTCTTTTCTTTTTTTTTTTTTTTTTTGTGTATGTGGAACTGGGGATTGAACTCAGGCCCTTTGTGCTTGCCAGGGAAGTGCTTATTCCACTGAGCCATCTCCCCGGCCCCTGGATGACAATTTTTGATTACCTAAACAAGTCACAATCCAGAATCCATAAAACAAAAGCAAACACTTACCTCCTTCCAATGATTTCTCTAGCACTTCCAAGAATGCTATAGGACCCCAAATGAAACAGTTGAAATAAATGTAACTCATAACCTGCTAGGCATTTGATACACCAAGTTCATGTTCCCCAAAGTAAGAGAATGAATTCTAAGGAGCAATGGAGGTGAAGAGTAGGAAAATTTATTGGGAAAAAGGAGTGGGAAACAGGAACAGCTTCTGGGAGATAAGAAGAGTTCAAATGCATTGTCAATACATGCACTTCTCAAAGGAAGCTTTATAGAGCAAATTCAAGAGGTTGGTATAATTTGAATCACTCAATAAGGTTATACATATAATTTCTGAGGTGGTATTGCTCTAATAGTAGCAAAGGCATATGGATGACACCTTGGCCAATAGTGAATAGACTTAATCTTAGTCTTGGTGGGAGAGAATAGCCCACCTCTAATGAGATAATGGTTTATTTGTACAGGAAATCCAAGCTCCTCCAGCAATGAGGGAAGCCAAGTTACCATCAGGAAAGCCCGTGCAACAAGCTTCTTCATGAGACTGAGCAGTGCACCATCCTTGCTTCCCAGAGCCAGGAAGTAATGCTCAGGAGGAGGACCAAAACTTCTCCAAGTTCATCGGGAAAGCCAGCACGACAAGGTCCTCCACCACAACAGCCCAAGAGATCTAGCAGCTTCCAACAGCTCCAACAGCTTCTCCAAACATCATACCTGACAGTGTTTTTGCAGTTTTTCCTGTTCTGCCTCTTATGCCACTAGCAACAATCTTCAGGTGGGTCTTTCACACTCAGCACCATGCTAGTTTAATTCAGCTGGGTGTAATAAATTGATCACCAGTTAAAAATCCACTACAGACAAGGTCTCACTGTGTTGTGCGGGCTGGCCTTGAATTTGCTTATGTAGCACATGTTGGGCTTGAACTCACAATGGTCCTCCTCCCTCCACAACAGGATTTAAGGGATGGGGCTGCCCAAGCCCTTTGACACTTTTCACTTTGTGTCCCAGATGCAAGACATGACATTACTAGACTTGATGCTTGTCCTGCTGGGTTTTGTCTTGCTTTGGGTCTTGTCTATCCACCTATTCCTCCTTTTGGGAATGGGAATATTTACCCTGTGTGGGATTATATAACTTGTTTTTACTACTTTTTTAGTTTTACAGAAGTTCACAGCTAAGAGTTGTCTTGAGTTTCAGAAGAGACTTGGAATTGGGATTATAGGCACGCACCATCAAGTCTGGTTAAAAAGGTAGTGCCTTAAAAATGTCAGTAAAGTTGACGCAACTTTAGCGAGACTTACAAAGGTAATAAATAAATAGAAAGTAAATTATTAAAAGAAGGAAAGAAAGAGCAATAATTACAATGACCTCAAATAAATAAAAAGTATAAAGGAATATCAGGAACAATTGTATACCAATGTATTAGATGAATTAGATGAGATGCACATACTCTCTGGCCCTCAGAAGACTGAGTCAGAAGGATTGCAAGTTCAGGACCAGCCTGGGTGGTGCATACCTGTAGTCCTAGCATTTGGGTGGTTGAAGCAGGAGGATCACTGTGAGTTTGAGGCCAGCCTGAACTACATAGTGAGGCCCTGTCTCAAAACATAAAAATAAAAATAAAAAAGCCAACCTGGGAAACTTATCAAGGGTCTGTCACAACAGCTAACAAGAGCTGAGGATGTAGCTCAGTTAAAAACCAGTCTCAACTACATAGTGAATTCAAGGTCAGCCTATCTCACACACAATGAAACACACACACACACACACACACACACACACACACAGGTATAGCACCAACCAAGTGTCTATTGATGGATAAGTGAATGAGCAAAATGTGATTAAATACATGCAGTGGAACATAATTCAAGCTTTAAAAAGAAGCTGGGTATGGTGGCATGTGCCCATAATCCCAGCACTTGGGAAGATCACCATAAATTCAAGGCCAGCCTGGTATACAGTAAGTTCAAAGGAAGCCTGAGCTATATGACAATATTATGAGACACTGTCCCAAAAAAACAAAAATAAAAACAAACAAAGCAGTTCTGGCACATACTATAACATGGGAGATTACTAAGCACATTATGCTAATGTGAAATACGCTAGTCACACAAAGAAAAATATTCCACTTATATAATGTATATAGAGTAATTAGAATCATAAAAAATAGAGCTGGGTATGGTGATGCATGTTTTTAGTGGGAGGATGAAGCAGGTGATTGTAAGTTCTCAGTCATCCTGGGCTACAGAGAAGTTTAATGGGGGCCAGTGAGCTAACTCAGCAGGCTAAAGAGCCTGCTTAGGCAAGTGCAGGGACCACAGTTCCATCCTCAGCACCACATGCCATGCCAGCCCCACCCTGAGCGTGGGCTGAGCCAGGCAGAGTCCAGGCGTAGTGGCACACGCTTATAATCCCAGAGCTGGGAAAGCTGAAAGCAAGAGGATCATCACCTGCCTGACCTGCAGAGTGAGGCCCTGCAATGACCAAATTCATTAAAAAAAAAAGAAGAAGTTTAAAGGGAAAACACTAAAATGAACAAGACAAGCATGTCTTTCTAGGCTGGAGCTGTTCAAAGAAAACATATAAGACCTTGAAACAGATAATAGTTGCCTAGATGTAACAACAATAAAAACAGCTCTTCCAGTCCTGGGCACTTCAGGAGCTGTGGTTTAGTGTGAGTATGGCCAGGGCTAAGAGCTACAGCACATACATCCAAGTGTAAACATGATGGTAAACAGTGTCAAGAAAGCCAATCACAAACACAAATTTGGATTTTTGGGGTTTTTTTGTGATGTGGGGTGAACTCAGGACCTTGCACTTGCCAGGCAGATGCTTCCACCGCTGAGCTATCCTCCTGACCCACAAACAGACGCACTTTGAGCCTGTAATGTTAAGGAAAATAAATGAGATACACATTCCTAACCATCACATCACTTTTCTTATGCAAGAAACCCTGAATGTAAATAAATTTATTTACATTAAAAGTACAAAATAAAAGGTAATCAGAAGGGGAAAGGTAGATCTTTCTCAGATTGAAAGAGGATCAAAGGATGGAGTAAGAGGAGAGGAAAGAGTGTAAGGCGATGAAAAAAAATTAAGACGTGTTATGTCTATGAGCCAGCTCCCAGAAGGAGTGCAGTCATTGTGTACTGCAAATGGGTACTTAAGGAAACAATAATAGAAACTAAAACTCAAAGGAAAGAGAAGCGTTCTTACTCTCACCTTTCTGAGGGTGTGGTGCAATCCCTAGTACTGAAACAATTTGCTAGCCACATATTTGATAAGACATTTATATCAAGAATATGTAAAACAAAGGGCCAGCCAAATAGCTCAGTGGATTAAAGTGCCTGTAAGTAGGCACAGGGGCCAGGGGTTTGATCCTCAGGCCTGCTGTGCTGACCCTGACCCCAGGGTGCACTGAGACGGCAATTGAGACGGGGTGTGGTGGCTTTTTGGGAGGCTGTAAACAGGTGGATCGCTAAGAGTCCAATCTAGTAGTGAGACCCTGAACACCCTGTAGACCCTTCCCTAAAAATACAAACAGAAAAAAAAAAAAAAAGAAGAAGAAAGAAAAAGAAAAGAAGAGGATATGTAAAACAAACTCTTATAACTTAGGAATAAAGGCAAAGAACCCAGTGTGAAAATAAGGACAGCATCTGAATGGGTGGTTCTCCAAGAAAGATGCACAAATGATCGATGAGCTCGTGGAAAGATAACCAATATTTTTAATTATCAGAAAAGCACAAATCCAAACTACAATGAGATACCATTTAAAATGACTACAAGAAAATGGCAAGTGTTGGTAAGGTTGTGGACAAATGGAACACAATATTGGTGGGAACCTAAAATGACAATCATTGTGGAGTATACACAGCTTAGCAGTCTCTCAAAAAATACACAGAGAATTACCCCCCCAAAAAAGAAAAAGAATTACCACAAGACCTAGCAATTCCATTCATAGGTATATTTCAAAAAGAATTAAAAACAGTCAAAGAAATACATGAACAGCAATGCTCACCGCAGTACTGCTCCCGGTAGCAGATGGCAGAAACCATTCATAAATCTATTCATAAAGTACTTATACGGCTTACTGATACAATGAAATTGCATTTGGCAGTGAAAAGAATCAGAGAATGAAAAGTTGTTGAAAACGTGCTAGTTCCATGAGGCTAGTGACAGCCGAGAACATATTTCTCACAAATTCCATTTCTACGAGCTATGAGGATTCAGCAAATCCATAGAAAGGGAAGGTAGGTTTGCCTAGAAATGTGGGAAGACAGGCAGAAGAGGGTGTTGGAGAAAGAAATTTGTTAGGCAGCATTATGTTACTGTGACAAAACACTGAAGCTCATTAGCTTAAAAGAAGGAAAGGTTTACTTTGGCTCACAGTTTCAGAGGTTGTAGTCCATGGTACTTGGCCCTGTGGCTTGGGGCACGGTACATCATGGTAGGAGCGCATGGCAGGGGGGCTGCTCACTTCACAGTGCCTGAAAAGCTAATGGAGAAGAAGGGAGGGGCAGCATCCTGCTGTCCCCCTCAAGGCTCATCCCCAGGCCCCACCTTAAGTAGCATCCCAGGCACTGGAACCAAGTCTCCCACATGGTGGACATTTCAGAGCCAAACTACAGCAGGCAAGGAGGGAAGCAATGAGATGCTACAGCCTTAAGAGGGCATGGGGGTTCACGCCTTGAATCCCAGCACTTGGAGAGACTGAGGTCGGAAGTCTGTAACTTCAAAGCCCAGCATGAGCAATTTAGTGGGACCCAAAGCCTGGAGATGTAGCTCAGTGGCCTGGGCTCAATCTCTAGTACAAATATATGTACTAGGTTTGATCATGGCGAAGGGTTGCACAACTAGGAATGCACTTAAAACCACTGAGTTGTTCACTTGTTGTGGTTTGTGTACAGGCTCTCCCCAAAGCCTCACGGGGTCTTGGGGCAGCTTCTGGAGTTTGTGACTGATTACTGCGGGTGCGGACCCTGCGCCTGGCCTGGGCAGGTAATTTGCATGCAGTGCGAGGTGGGGCGAGACGCAGCCGCCTGAGCTGCTGCTGCTCTTCTTTTTGTTCTTGCTCTTTGCTGTCACCAAGAAAGGTCGCTTTCTGTTTTGTGCTGCTCTGCCTTGGACCCAGCTGAATAAGGACTGACACCTCTAGTAACTGTGAGCTAAATAAACCTTTCCTTCCTTCATTTTGAGGGTTG
>PVKA01043281.1:0-16928 GCA_004027165.1 Ctenomys sociabilis | reverse complement strand
TTTAGGACAGGGTCAAAGGGTCTCACTATGTAGATTGACTCAATGATTCTCCTGGGCCGGGGACATAGCTCAGTAGACTAAGTGCTTGCCTGAGAAACACAAGGGCCTGAGTTCAATCCCTGGTTCTGAACAAACAAACAAACAAGAAAACTTGTTCCTTACTGTAGTGATTCTTCTGTTTTCAGTTTCCCAAGTGCTGGGATTACAGGCATAGGCTACCATGCCCAGTCTCTTTTTTTTTTTTCTTTCCTCAGAACCAGGGATTGAACTCAGGCCCTTGTGATTGCCAGGGAAGCACTTATTACACTGAGCCATCTCCCCGGCCCAGTCTCAGGTGAGGGCTCAGCATGCCCTGCAGGCTGGGCTGGCTCCACTGCGGAAATTAAACCCTGGCCATTGTGCTCCGCCTAAACAGGAGCTTTAGTCCACTGAGTTAGCAGAGTAGCCCTATGCTTCTTATAGTGTTTGGATCCTTACATGTTGTCCAAGTCTTTTTTATTTTTTTGCTACTGGGAATCAAACTCAGGAACTTTCTCTTGCCAGACTGCTGCTGTGTTTCCTACCTGTCTTGAGCCCCAGGGTCTTGCCATGTAGTTCAGGTAGGCCTGGAAATCTCTCTGTAGCCCAGGCTGGCCTCAAATTTGTGGTAACCCTCGTGCCTCAGCCTCCTGGGTGTAGGGGTTGTAGGGGAGCACCACCACCTCTGGCTTGTCCAAATTTTTTTTCTTTTTTGGTGGAACGGGGGATTGAACTCAGGCCCTTGAGCCTGCCAGCCAAGCACTTATTCTACTGACCTATCTCCCTGACCCCTTGTCCAAATCTTTTTTTTTAATGTTCCTTCTTTTTTTAAAAATTTATTTATTTGTATTTTAATTTGAAGAGTGAAAAATAGAAGCAAAAACAAGGAGAACAAATGACATAAACAGGGTAACATACAACGATATATTTGTTACAGATTTTCAAAACATGGGTGGCTAATTATATATATATATATATATATATATATATATATATATATATATATAATAAAATTATCCAACACAGATCAGCAGTCCACAATAGAAGTGGGTTATCCACAGAATTTGTTGACTTGAGCCATTCAGAGCTCATTATATTAATGTAACTTTATTTTATATACTCCATTTTTATACTTTTCTGCTGGATGGTTAAGACCGAGTTAAAGCAAGACCTTTATAACAAAAAATGTAACTTTTGTATCTGATAAAGTCAGTCAGGTACCCTCAGGGTTTATCCTGTAACCCTGTACCACTCTTTGTAGATCATTTGTCAGTGTCAGCCTTGTGGATGAGTCAGTCACGGCCATTGCTTGACCAATTTGCTCTCTGTGGAAGCCTGAGAAAAAGTTTTCTCTCCATGTGACTCTCCTTAGGCACACTATACATCATCGATCGCCTTCCTTTGTGGCCCCATAATCTCCTTGATCAGAAAATTTGGGGCACTACTGAGTTACATGATGTTACAGTATAGGTTCTCCTATGTCCTGAGTCTTCGCTGACCTTGAAAGGCTTGGGCCAAAATGTTCGCTGACCTTGCAGTCTTTCTTTTTCTCCAATTTTTGATCTGCAAACTTAGGTTGTTAACCCTGCGGTAGAGAAGTTTATTATTACCCTGCACCATATGCAATTCAGTTTACCCACACTATTAGTCTAAATATCAGACATCATAGCATAACATGGAACATGTATTTTCCATCAAGTGTTGAGATACTAAACTCTAAGTCCATACAGAATATGAAGAAGAAAAAAAATTAAAAAAATAGGAATGAACACTTACATATATTTACACAGATATTTAGAAATCTATCCATATACAGCATAGTAGCATGACTGTCTTGTGACTTTTTTTTATCTTATTTTCCATTTACTACCCTTTATAAAAGGGCAGTATAGTAATAGCTGGTGTGTCATGACAAGAAGTACATATTTAGAAGACCGGAATGGCAGGCCTTTGGAGTCTGACCCTCCTATTACACTTTGTTAAATTCAGTGTAGTTGCTTGGTTCACAGGTATCAGCATATGTAGTTAGTCGGGGTGAGAATCCTACCACTTAACTGCTAGTTTCAAAAATCTCCTGATGTTTCTCAGGATCACTGTCTTACCCATCTAGTGTGTATAAGTGAATGGTCTTGCCTCTGTCATGTTTCTCGATGTTTCTCCTTGCCCTCTCCTCATTGTCCAATCCTCAAGTTCTCATTTTCCTTTTAATTGTGTTATACATTTCTATTTGCAATTCTTCTTTTGAGTTATACTAGGGAGACTATACAATATTTGCACATGTGGGTGTGGTTTATTTTGCTTATAAGTATGTCTTCAAATGGCATCCACTCAAATATGAAGACTTCAAGTTTATCATTCTTTACAGCTGAGTAATACGCCATTGTATAAAAACAGCACATCTTTTTCAACCATTCCTCATGTGACAGGCATCTTGGTTGAGATTTCGCTATCACAAATTGTGCTACTATCAACATAGGTACACATATATCCCTATGATGTGATGTTTTCAGTTCCTCTGGAAAAATTCCCAGTAGGGGTATAGCTGGCCTGAATGGGATTTCCAGTCCTAGTTTCTTAAGGAGTCTCCACACTGATTTCCATAATGGCTGCACCAGTCTATATTCCTACTAGCAGTGGAGAAGGGTTCCCTTTTCCCCACAACCTCTCCAACATTTGTTGTTGTTTGATTTGTTTATGATAGCCATTCTTTCTAGAGTGAGATGGTATCTCAGTGCTGTTTTAATTTGCATTTCATGGATGACTAGTGATGTGGAACATTTTTTCATACATTTATTTGCTTCTTTAATTTTGTCCTCTGAGAAGTGTGTGTTCATCTTGGATGCCCATTTCTGGATTGGGTCTTTAAATTTAGGGACCCTGCTTGGTGTGGTGGCGCATGCCTGTAATCCCAGCACTCGGGAGGCTGAGGCAGGAGGATTGTTGTGAGTTTGAGAGCAGCCTGAGCTACAAAGTGAGCTTAAGGCCCACCTGAACTGCATAGTGAGACCCTGTCTCAAAAAATAAAATAAATAAATAAATAAATTTAGGGTCCCTGATATTTTTTAGTTCTTTATAAATTCTAGAGAGTAGACCCTTGTCTGAGTTCTTCTTTTTTTTTTTTTAATGTCTTTTTTGAGACAGGGTCTCACTATGCAGTTCAGGATGGCCTTAAGCTCACTTTGTAGCTCAGGCTGGTCTTGAACTCACAACAATCCTCCTGCCTCAGCCTCCCAAGTGCTGGGATTACAGGCATGTGCCACCACGCCCGGCCAGTCTGAGTTCTTATGAGTTAGGATTTTTTCAAAATTTGTGGCTTGTCTTTTCACTTTGATGGTAATTTCTTTTGATGTACAAAAACTTCTTAATAACAGGTGGTCCCAGTTGTTAATTCTTTCAAGTGTTTCCCATGCAGATACATGTTTGTTCATGAACTCTTTGCCTACTCCTATGTCCTCAAGAGTTTCTCCTACTTTCTCTTCCAGGAGATTGAGCGTCTCTGTTTTAATGTTAAGATCTTTGACCCATTTTGACTTTAGCTTAGTGCATGGTGATAGAGCTGGGTCAAGATTTAGTTTTCGATATGTGGAGAGCCAATTTTTCTAGTGCCTTGTCCAAATCCTGAGGAAACCTTTGAGAGCTTCTACATCCAGATCCTCTGGGGCAGTGCTGGGACTCCACACCTCAGGCTGAGGTCAGGTCCAGGCCATCCTATAGGAAACCTGTCTGAGTTCTCGTGAGAAGTCCACATCCATGCAAAGAGCTTTGGGAACTGTTCTGCCTGTGTGTCCTGGGGCCTTGTTATGAGCAGGTCGAGCCTACTTTCCCAGGCAGCTTTGCCAGCAGCCTGATTTCCTCTCTCAGTCCCTTCTACTCAGTGGGCACCTGGGAGAGGCTGTAGCAGCGGGGCCTGATCCTTGCAGCCTATAGTCAGGATGGACTCTGGGGAGGAGATATGGCTCCTCTGATAACAGCCCACCCCTTGACCCCATAAAGGGATAGGGGACAAGGAAGCTCATTCTTATCTGTTTAGCTGGACTTCTTGAAGTCCCCAGGTCAAAGCCACAAGAGACAGCCGTATCAGGAGCACTTAGCCACCCCCTCAGTCCCCAGAGCGAGCACTCTTGTACTGAGACTGTCCAAACAGCTGCTGTCTTCCTGGGGCTCAGCAGCTGGCTGCCTCTTTCTCTACCTCCTGGCATAAAAACCATGTCCTGGCTTAGTGTTCTGGGCAGGTCTCTTTTGGTAGGTAAACCTGAGATACAGTGGAAAGAACTGACTTCTGGGTGACACGAGCAGGAGCTATCTCCAAAAGCAGCACACTTATGGGATCAAAACACATTTGTGTGAGGGAGGCTTTTCAATCTTTTCTCCTAGGTCTAGATCTATTTATTTAGGTATGTAAGAGCTAAGTTATGCACTTTAAAGCCTTTACTGTAAAATACTAGGTAATCTTGTTCAGGCTGTTAACTATCCCTTATAAAACTTGGACAAACAATGTTACTCTGCCAGCTAGTAAATGCTCCGAGAGCAGCTCACTCTTTGAAGCAGAGGACAGGCTGTTCTTTGGTGAATCCCCGGTGAAGCCAATGGCTGATGGCGGAATGTTGACCAGAGAAACCACTGCATTCCTTTCTGGAGACTGAGCTCTGGCTGTGCGGGAGAGTAGAAACTGAGAACACCTGAGGGGCCATGGCCGGGGCTACTCTCTGGCAGATACCTAAAGGTGCTTGGTGGAAACTGGCTCTTGACCACTGAAAGATCTCCCCTTACCTATTGTACTTTTCCCCTCTCTTTCCACTAGTAAACTAGAAATTCTACCTGAGCTTTTTAGTAGAGCAACTTGAGGCACTTCTTCAGAAATTAGGCTGAAGCAGCTTGCAATAGTTCACATTCTACAGCAGCTATCAAGAAAATGGAGAAGACCTGAGAGCTGCAGCCAGAGCCGGGAGTGGTCGCATGGCGCGCGGGACCGGGGTTCGAGGTCAGGTTGTGCTGGGCCCGTGAGCCCTGAGAGGCTATTGGACACCTTGTTGCAGACTCTCTACGATGTGGGAGAGAAAGAAGATGAAACAGAACAGAAGAAAACCCGAAAGAAGAGAGAAAATAGGAAGACAGGTGGGGTTGCACAGGCTGTGGCAGGAGAGAGTACCCTGCTTGGTTCTTTCACAGGAAACCAGAAGCCAAGTGCTTCAAGCTTTTTCAGGGAACTCAGGGAGGAGTTGAACTGTGCTCCTGTGATCACCTCACACAATCCATCTTCCGGAGCAAAGGTTCCTGCTGTTACAGGAGCACCTTCTCTCCTACAAAACAACAGGGACCAAGTGGAAATTGTAGAATTTCACAGCAAAAATAAAAAAAGAAAACTGAAGGGAGACCAAGATGAGTGCATAAAGACTAAAACTAGTGCCCCTGAGAAAGATGCAGCTATTCAAGAGTTCAACCTAGAAAAGGCTCGGTTGGAAGTGTACCGGTTTGGGATCACGGGCTATGGAAAGGGAAAGGAAAGAGTCCTAGAGCAGGAACGTGCCATCATGCTTGGAGCCAAGCCTCCCAAAAATAGTTACGTGAATTACAAGGTTTTGCAGGACCAAATCAAGGAGAAAAAGGCAGCAAAGGAAGAAGAGAAGAGAGTGGCCCAGAATGCAGATATTTTCAAGAAAAAGAAGAGGAGAGGACAAGAAGATAGGAAGTCCAAAAAGAAGAAGAAGACAGCTCCCAGTATCTTATCAAGTGGACGGGCTGGACAGGTTGGAAAATCCAAAAATGGGACATTGATTCTGAGCCCATTTGATATCAAGAAAATAAATTCGCCGGGCGTGGTGGCGCATGCCTGTAATCCCAGCACTCGGGAGGCTGAGACAGGAGGATTGTTGTGAGTTCGAGACCAGCCTGAGCTACAAAGTGAGCTTAAAGCCAGCCTGAACTGCATAGCAAGACCCTGTCTCAAAAAGACAAAAAAAAAAAAAAAAAAAAAGAAAGAAAATAAATTCTTCCAGAGTACCTAAATGAAATACTTCATCAGATCAGAGAAATGAGAACAAGTGACCTGTGACCCTGGGCCTGGCCAGACTTCACACTCATGTGCCACACCCTGCCCCCTCATTTGAGGAAGACCTAACAGAGCTTCTAGTTCTGATGTGTCTGTCTCAGAGCTACACCACAGGGCCAAGTGAGCAGGCCTTACTTCCAGTTCTGTGCACTGGTGCCCGGCAGGATTGCTTGTGTGCCATTTTTTTATACTTTTTCTGTCTTATAAATGCTAGTAATTAACATTAAATAGCCTTTTAATATTTTTAACAACTTAATATTATTGGATCATGAAAAAACTAAGTATGACTTGTTTTTGGAAAAGGAGTTTTAATGTTCAGTCTATTTATGTAAAATGTACTTGTTCCTAATCTATAAATAAATACAATTTTGTAGTATAAAAAAAAAAAAAGAAAATGGAGCTGAGTGTGGTGGCGCAGGCCTGTAATCCCAGCACTTGGGAGGCTGAGGCAGGAGGATTGTTGTGAGTTCGAGACCAGCCTGATCTACAACAGTGAGCTTAAGGCCCGCCTGAACTGCATAGTGAGACCCTGTCTCAAAAAGACAAAAAAAAAGAAAATGGTTTATTGTGCTTCCCTGGCAAGCACAAGGGCCTGAGTTCAATCCCTGGTTTCACACACAAAAAAAAAAAAAAAAAAAAAAAAAAAAAAAAGGTTTTATTGTGCTCCCCTGGAAAGAAAAAGGGCCTGAATAAAACCCCTGGTTTCAAAAAAAAAAAAAAAAAAAAAAAAAAAAAAAAGAAAATGGTTTACATCTGTGCTTTATACGTTAATTAAGAGTAAGAGATTTTTGTTAGTGTTAAAGTGTTACCAACATGTAGAATGAGATACTAGGTGATACATATGTCTCACCTGTGAGCTTCAAGTTTAAATCTTGTCCAGTTGCTAAAAATGTTTACCTAGGTGATTAGATAAAAAAAAACAAGTGTCTGGAGATTTGGCTCAGTGCACAGGGCCAAATCCCTTCAGTCAATTGTTCTATCTATCTCTAGAAGAGATGTTTGTAGCCCAAAAAATGCTCATTTCCAATTGAACTTTTTATGCAATAGTTACGCTTCCTTCTGCAGACATTCCGGTCATGGGACCAATGGTCACATATTCGCAAATATTCAGTAAGAGCAAGTGAAAGGTTTGTGAGGTGTCTCAGGAGATAAGAATCACGCACCAGTTTGAGGGTGGATAGGCTGGTGGGATCTTGTCTCCTTTCTCTCCAAAAGGAGCATCCACCTGCTCTGGAGAGGGCTACCCAAGGGAGGCCTGTGTAAAGGAATCAATTAGAAAGAAGGTTGGTGGCCCAGGGAGATAGCTCAGTACAATAAGCGCTTGCCTGGCAAGCACAAGGGCCTGAGTTTAATCCTCGGTTCTGCCAAGAAAGGAAGAAGGTTGGGAGAACTCCCTTGGGCCCACTTCCTGTCCCTCTCTCAGACAGGAGCTTTCTTTCCCTCAATAAATATATTCTTCTCTCTTTCTTTTTTTTTTTTTTTTTGGCAGAACCAGGGATTGAACTCAGGCCATTGCACTTGCCAGGGAAGTGCTTATTCTATATTCTGCTCTTAACCTCTGTTTGTTCCTAAAATTCATTCTTTGGTTTTAGAGAACATGAACTCATCCTAGGTACTTTTCAGGTCAGGAATTTCACTTTCCTCCTATATCATTTAGAGGTCACCCACCAGAGATCAGAAGGAGCCATCTCTTTCCCTGTGTCATAAGTGCCTACCTGGCAAGCATAATGTTCCAGCCACCAAAACCTGGTGTGGTGGCTCACATCTGTAATCCTAGCACTGGGGAGGCTGAGACAGGAGGATCACTTACGAGTCCAAGCTGCATAGCAAGACCCTGTAGCAAACAAATAAATAAATAAATAAATTTTAATTAATCAGGAGCTGAGGAGATGGCTCAGTAGAATAAGTGCTTCCCTGGCAAGCACAAGGACCTGAGTTCAATCCCCGGTTCTGCAAAAAAAAAAAAATAATAATAATAATAATAATAATTAAAAGAAGGAGGAGGAGGAGAGGAAGAAGAAGGAAGAAGATGAGGACGACGATGACATAGGGTTGAGGAGATAGCTGAGCACATGCCTGGCAAGTACAGGGTCCTGAGTTCAGTCCCTGGTTAGAGGAGTTTTGTGCCAGGGGAGAGGGTAGAGCTAGGTGCCCTGGAAAGGATGTGTACCCAGGAATCATGGGCCCCCTCTGCCTCTTCTCCTTCCTCAGCAGGGACAGAGGTGACCTAGGTCCTCTCTGGAGAAGGGAGCATCCTGGAGTTGACTGCAAGACACCCATCAATGCCAGAGCTGGGGCCCTCCCTGCTTGGGGTTTGGGACAGGGGCTCTGACTAAGGCCTGTTGGTGCTGGTGGGGGACTGGGGCTCCAGCACAGAGCTGACTGAAATGAAACCAAGGGATTTTGGTCACAAAGCCAGACAGCCAAATGAGATCTCCTGGCTCAGGGCCAAGGGAGAGGCTAAAAACCCTAGAGGCAGGGAGACAGGTGATACTTCCAGGTGGACCTGACAGGTAGAGTCCAGGCTCTTGTGTATAGAAACAGAATTGCAAGTGTTCACCCAACAGTCAAAGAAAAATCAGCTACAGATGTAAGATAACATGAAGATGTTTTCAGGCAGGTGTGTGTGCCCACAGGAAAATAATGTGGGGTGAGGAAAATCAAAAGCTCATGGATAAATCAGAGTTTCAGATTTTAAAAGCTGTGTACTTTACTCCTGACAGTCTTAGCGAAGGAGAGGCCTGGATGCCGGATGCCTCTCCTTGGCTAAGATTGACAAGAGTGATGGACCAGGGGTCGAGTCATCCTAGAGGCTTGCAACACACTCGTGCAGATTAAATTACACAGAGAGAGATGCAGTGGCACTTAGGAAGCCTTGCCTGATAAGTTTTCAGCAGTGCAGTAAAGAGATAGGAATGATAAGCCTTTATGAGCTCCAAAGACCCAGAGAGGATCAAGGGCAGATGGGAAAATCCTCTGACCTGAGACAAAGAAAGCTGAGATGTTTATGGACTTTTGCTAAGGGCAGAGTTTGAGGGGCATTTTTAATTACATGTAAGGAGCTGACTGCGGTCTCTCCTATGTGTGCCGGGAAAGGTGAGAGGAAATTGTATCCAGGACTGGGTTGGAGAAGGAGGAGTCGTTTTAAAGGCTTCAGCCATGTTAGATAACCACCATAATAATTTAGCAGTTTATCCGAGAGCCAGAACCTATCACTGACAAGGATGGCATAGGGGAAAGGTCACTGAAGGTCAGCAGGTCCTCTGCCTGGAGCTAGGGAGGTTTTCCCATCTTTGTTTTTTGTTTGTTTGGCTTTCAGAGCATGGAAGGAGGAGGACTGGGCCTGGGTTGTAGCCCCCATTCAAGTGGGTGAGGGGGAGAGGTCCCCCAGTGCCATTGCGCTACCCCTACCAGGGCCACCTGCTAGGGCGGGGGTGGGTACAGGGACCTGAGCAAAGCCACTGAGGGGGGACAGACCAGAGCACTCACTGGAGACCCCCTGCAAGATGCAACCAAACAACCATCAAAAGAAGACAAACTGAGCCGGGTGTGGTGGTACATGCCTGTAATCCCAGCACTTGGGAGGCGGAGGCAGGAGGATTGTTGTGAGTTCGAGACCAGCCTGAGCTACAAAGTGAGCTTAAGGCCAGCCTGAACTGCATAGTGAGACCCTGTCTCAAAAAGAAAAAAAAAAAAAAAAAAAAAAGAAGAAGACAAACTGTCAGGAACGACGGAGACAAGGCTGGGGTTAGTGTAAGTGACTGTGGAGCGGAACCACCAGCACCCCCCACCAAACTGGAAAAATTAGGCCAACAAAGCTATCTTTGTTCCAGGGCAACGGTCGTGGGCAGACACATGTGGGAAGAGACCAGCAGGCGAGGGTGGTTTTATCTTGGCTTTGTGGAGCTTTAACTGACAGCTAAGTGTCTAGAATGAAGGTGTGTGAGATAGGGCCCAGGGTGGAGCTCCGAGGTGGCAGAGCGCACGGCCAGCCTGCCTGTGGCCTCAGTTCACCTCAACACTACTGCAAAACAAAATAGAGTAAAGTAAAATAAGCAGATTAATTGTGTGTGTGTGTGTGTGTGTGTGTGTGTGTGCCCACATGCACACATGTGCACACACCTTGTACTGGGAATGGAACCCAAGGTCTCCCTGTAGAGCTACATCTTCATTTTTTTTTTGTCTTTTGTCTTTTTGAGACAGGGTCTCCCTATGCAGCAGCTTGGGCTGGTCTTGAACTCACAGTGATGCTTCCGCCTTAGCCTCCCAAGTGCTGAATTACAGGCATGTGCTACCACATCTGGCCTAGCCTCGGGCTCTGGAGTGCTATGATTATACTGAAAACCATTCAAGGTCAAGGCTTCAGGACGTCAGGACGGGCTACACACATATGCTTCCCATGGAGATGAACAGCAGGTACTGTTACTCTAAGCAAGGTTCCATCACCTTGGGTGGAGGGCCAAACCCATCCCTTCCAGGAAAGTTCTTGTCCCTCTCTTGTGCACTACCTATGTGACTTACCTCCCCATTCGATCACTATTTATTTGCTTTTTGAGACAGGGTTTTACTATGTAGCCCAGGCTGGTCTCAACACACAATGATCCTCCTCTCTCAGCCTCCCAAGTGCTGGGGTTACAGGTATGCCCTACTATGCCTGGCTTAATTCCCATTTAATCAATATTACCTAGGCAGGGGCCAGGGAGATGGCTCAGTATATATATATATATATATATATATATATATATATATATATATTACCTGTTATGGCTTCTAGTTGTCCCCCCAAAGCCTCATGTAGTCATGGCATGGGGACTTCTAGAGTTTGTGATTAACTCATGATCCCACTGGGATTATGTGTGATCCAAGACTGGGATTATGGATTTTAGTACTGCTGGGATTATGGGTGTGAATACTTTCCCCAGCCTGGGGAGAGAGCCTGAATGTAATATAAGAGACAGAGAGAAGACTTTCTTCAGGCATTGCTCTGTGTTGCATTGTTGTTCCGCTGCCATGAACTGATGCTCTTTGCCTTGTGCCATTCTGCCTTGGATCCAGCCGAGTATGGACTGAAACCTACAGTAACTGGGACCTAAATAAACCTTTCCTTCCTTCATTTTGGGTGTTGGGTATTTGTCCCAGCAAGGACAGAAGAGTAACTGAGACATTACCTAAGCAGCTATACTGTACTCTTATTGGTACCCTATAGCTTTGTCCCGCCTCATATCCACCTTGTAATTTCCCATCCATCAATGTTACTTAAGTGGCTGTGCTTATAATCTTGTCCCATGTTATGTCCACTTCACCTCCTGGCTTTGGTCTATAAAACTTCCTTGAGAAGTGGGGTCCCGGGGGCACCCACTTGTGATCCAGTTCTGTCCCCTTTTCTTCCTCTCAAATTCTTCCTTCTCTTGGCCTCGGTTATTTCTAGAATTCGTTCTTTCATTTTGGAGAACACAAACTCAGCATATTGAACCTCTATCAGGGTGGGAGTTATCGCCCCTTACACCATCTGGACTATGTGGCAGTCCTATGTCACTATTATATCCTACACCCTGTATCAAGGGAATTCAGTTGGCAGGGAGCAGGAGATAAGATTGTGTTTAACAGGGCCAGCCAGATAGTTCAGCAACTAAAGTGTTTGCTTAGGCAGGCTCTGGGACCAGGGTTTAATCCCCGGGACTCACAGATGCAGCTGTTGAAGCTGGGCATGGTGGCATGTGCCTGTAATCCCAGCCCTGGAGAGACTGAAAACAGGAGGATCACTACAAGTCTGATCTGTGTAGTGAGGCTGTGTAGATCCTGTACTAAATACAAAAAAAAAAGTCTGGGGGCATCTGAAGGTGAAAATCCTAATGGCTAGTTCTCCAGGCTTCCCTAAGAGGTGAATGGAAGCTTGGGCCTACTGATGTCACCCCTCTGAGATTTCCCATTATCTCTCTGGGGTGGGCCATCTCTCCCACCTAAGACTACAGATTATGCCCAAAGGTAATGATGTCAAACAGCACCCTTCCCACCATTAGATCAATATATCAATTGTGCTTGCAATCTTATCAACTGAACATAATTTTGACTCACATTGTACCTGCTTCATGATCTTGCTCTATAAAACTTCCTTTGAGAGGTGGGCTTGGGCTGGGGATATAGTTCAGAGGCAAAGTGCCCACCTTGCAAATGCAAGGTCATGAATATCAGAAAAGAAAAAACAGGTGGAATTGTTGACAAACAACTCCAGTCACCAAGGATTATCCTGATTCCCCATTCCCTCAACACCATTTCCCATTCCTTTTCTCCAATAAATTTCCCAACTCTTAAGCTCTGTTGTTCTTAGAATTGATTCTTCACAGGGCATGGGATTACACAGCTGTAATCCCAGTGCTTGGGAGGCTGAAGCAGGAGGATGCTTACAAGTTCAAGACCAGTCTGGATTACAAAGGGAGCTGAAGTCTAGCTTGAACTGTATAATGAGACCCTGTCTCAGAAAATGAAGTCCAAAGGGTCAGGGATGTAGCTCAGTGGCATAAGTGCCTGCCTAGCAAATGCAAGGTCCCAAATTCAATCCCTGGTACACACACACACACACACACACACACACACACACACACACACTCCATTCTTTGACTTTGAGGGACATGAATTTGGCATATTTTACCCTAGCATATCCCCTATATTAAAAGGACAAGGGGCTGGGGAGATGGCTCAGTGGAATAAGCACTTCCTTGGCAGCCAAGTATGGAGCTGAAACCCACAGTAACTGTGAGCTAAATGAACCTTTCCTTCCTTCAGAGCCTGAGTTCAATCCCTGGTTCTGCCAAAAATAAATGAATTGATAAATACATAGACAAGCCCATTCTCACTAAATAGGAATAGCCAGCTTTGTGTGTCTTTAAGTACCTTGCAAAGGGGGGAGATATTTGTTTTTCTTATTTTCTTTTTGTTGTTGTTTTGTTTTGGTGGTTTTTGGGACAGGGTTTTACTCTGCAGTTCAGGCTGGCCTTGAATTTGAGGCAATCCTCCTGCCTCATCTCCCAAGTGCTGCTGATAAAGGGGAAATCCTGGATGTTGGATGCACCGAGATTGTATTCTCTAGAGTCAGAAGAATGAACTCTGAGGAACAACAGACACTAAGTTACTGGCAAAACGGAATGGAGAATTGGAAGGGGGCACAGGAGAGGCAGGGGGGGCCTGAGAGGGTTGTCAAGCAGCCCACTTTGCAAAGGAGGTTTTATAGAGTAGAATCATGAGGCGGGGACAGTGTGAGTCACAGCTATGATCCGCCAGTAAGATCGCAGCAATCGTGACTTAGGTGACCTTGATCTTACGGTACCAAGGGCACACAGGTGACATCATTAATTTTTCTTTTGGCGGAACTGGGGATTGAACTCAGGCGCTTGCGCTTGCCAGGGAAGCGCTTGTTCCACTGAGCCATCATCTCCCCAGTCCCTTTTTCTCTTTCATGTATTTTAGTTTCAGTTGTGGTGGAAGGCCCACCCCTAAAGAGATAAAGGCAGAACTCAAAAAAGGTGAAGGCAATAACCCCAGACTCCCATTCATCCCTTCGGGAGGGCTGTGAATCTGTTCATGTGACTTCAATGTTCTCCAGAGCCACCCACTGTGGTAGTTCTCAGCTTCTGCGCTGACTTCCTCTAGGACCCAGCTCTGACTGCCCAGAGTATTTTTGCCTAATGAAGCTGTCCACAATACCACCATGCCCATCCTCTAGCCCTTTTACAGTTTTACTTTGAAAGACAGTCTCATTAAATTGCTCAGGGTGAAGCCGGGCGTGGTGGCGCAGGCCTGTAATCCCAGCACTCGGGAGGCTGAGGCAGGAGGATTGTTGTGAGTTCGAGACCAGCCTGAGCTACAGAGTGAGCTTAAGGCCAGCCTGAGCTGCATAGTGAGACCCTGTATCAAAAAGACAAAAAAATAAAAAATAAAAAAAAATAAAAAAATAAAAAATAAATTGCTCAGGGTGGGGCTGGGCAGATCTTCAGAGTTTTAAGGGCCTTCCTGGCAAGCTCAAGGTCCTGAATTTAATCCCCAGTATCAAATAAATAAATAAAATTAAAATAAATAAAAAAATAGGGAGATGGTTCAATAGAATAAGTGCCTCCCTGGCAAGCACAAGGGCCTGAGTTCAATCCCTGGTTCTGCAAGAAAAAAAAAAAAAAAAAAAAAAAAAAAGAGCCGGCCAGATAGCTTAGCAGACTAAAGTGCCCACTTAGGCAGAGCACAGTGGCGGAGTTCAGTCCCCAGCCTGCCATGCCGGCCCCACCCTCAGGGCATGCTGAGACAGCAACTGAGATTGGGCATGGTGGAGCATGTCTGTAATCCCAGTGCCTGGGAGGCTGAAAACAGGAGTATCACTACCAGTCTGATCTACGCAGTGAGACCCTGTAGACCCTATAGACCCTACTAAATACATAAAAAAGACAAAAAATAAATTACTCAGGGTACTCTGTAACTCATGAGCCTCACTTATTACGCCTGAGGGTGGACAAGATTAAGGGGAAGGCTAAGGAATCCCTAGAGAGGGGCATCGGAGTTTCGGAGGGCCGCAGGGCCTCCTTAGCTGCAGATCCAGACCACATGTGGCCCGTGCGGCCCCTGCATGGATTTTATTTTATTTTTTTGTCTTTTTGAGATAGGGTCTCACTATGCAGTTCAGGATGGCCTTAAACTCACTTTGTAGCTCAGGCTGGTCTCGAACTCACAACAATCCTCCTGCCTCAGCCTCCCAAGTGCTGGGATTACAGGCATGCGCCACCACACCTGGCTCCCTGCATGGATTTTTGTTTTATTCCTTTTTCTTTTTCTGTACCAGGGATTAAAGCCAAGGCTTTCTCACTGAGCTACATTCCAGCCCTTTTTTGTTTAGAGAAACAGTCTTGCTAAATTGGTAAGTTGCCTAGGTTGGGCTCACATTTTTGATACTCCCGTCTCAGCCTCCTGGAGGACTGGGTTACAGGCATGTGCCACCAGGCCCTGCTCTGCTTTTCTATCTCTTCCCCTCTCATTCCCTTTGTTTGTGGTACTGAGGATTAAACCAGGGCCTTTGCACTGAGCCACCCTCTCCCCCGTTTCTTTATTTTTCATTTTGACACAAAGTTCAGTGTGTCTTTACATATCCCATGTTGGGTTTGAACTTGTGATCGTCTGGCTCAGCCTTGCAGGTACTGGCCGCGCCAGGTGCCCCTGCAAGCACTACCACTCAGCACACCTACCGTGTCCCACCCCTCAACCCCCCTCCTCCTCGTGGTCCCCTGGAGGGCACAGAGGAGGTTCTAGAGGGGACAGCCTTCCTGCCAAGCAGAGCTTTCTCCTAAGAGGAGTCACAGGTATTCTCACCAGTGACCACAGACCACGGACCACACACAGGGAGTAAAGTGCTGTGATTCTTTTTTTTTTTTTTTTTTTTTTTTGTCTTTTTGAGACAGGGTCTCACTATGCAGTTCAGGCTGGCCTTAAGCTCACTTTGTAGCTCAGGCTGGTCTCGAACTCACAACAATCCTCCTGCCTCAGCCTCCCGAGTGCTGGGATTATAAGCATGCGCCACCACGCCCGGCTAAAGTGCTGTGATTCTGTCCACAAAAGAGACCTCCACTTTCTGGAGCAAAGCCACAGGTTATCAGGGAGTGGTAGTGTGCACCTACAGTCCCAGCACTCAGCAGGCTGAGGCAGGAGGGAGTTCGAGGCCAGCCTGGGTTCCATGGTGAGACCCTGTCTCCAAAACACAGACCAAAGCAGCGGAACTTTTTTCCCAGGAACCTTCCTCTGGACCCATCCCCCAATACTTGTCTCTTATTTTCGTCTCACAGGCAGGGCTACGGCTGCTTGGCTGAAAGCTGGCTGAGAAGGGTCTTGGAGCGCTGTCACTAGAAGACACAAGAAAGGAGCCAAACTAAGCCAGGTCAGTCGCCAACAGGAAGGGTGCTCGGACCTCCAGCATCTTGCTCCACCCCAAGCAGGAGGCCAGCGTTACAAAGAGCAGAGATGGGGGAGAATCTTTGTCCAAGACCAACAAGCAGAATGGAAAGTGGGCAGAGAATGTGTAAACAGTTGACAGAGAAGGAAAAACACGCAGCCCTGACTCATGAAAAAATGCTGAGCAGCTCTCGCAGAAGAGAAGTTAAAACAAACAACACTGCAGTCCTACTTTTCATCCGTAGGCTGGCAGAAATCCAGGAGTTCCGGACGCATTCCATTGCTGAGGCTGGGAAGCAGGCGTCCAGGGCACAATGCCCGCCGCGTGTAGCAGCGCACGCCTGCAATCCCAGGACTAGGGAGGCTGAAGCGGGAGGATCACAGTTTGGAGCCCAGTCTGGGCAACTTAGTAACTCAGCAAGGCCCATCTCAAAAGTAAAACATTTTCAAGGACAAAACAACAAAACTGTACCACTATCACTGTTGCAGGCAGCTGGATTAGATAGAAATATTGTAGACAGTCAGACAGGGCCAGGCCCTCAAGGAGACAGCATGGAAGACAAGGTGACTTTGCAACTTGGAAGAGACGGGGCACTCCCACCTGGCCTAGACCTCAACACGAAAGAGGAAACAGAGCTATATACTTCCCTAGAGATGGGCTTCAGGGATTGATATTCTACATAGGTATTAATCACCTTGAAAGAGACTCAATGAGTCACTAGCCCAACCCCCAACAGGAAGAGACCCTGTCCCATATTCATGCCTGCTTGCTACATGACTTACTTCCCCATTTGATACTGGACTTAATCAATTTTACCTGAGCAATCATGCTTGAAATCTCATTGGTTGTAGGGCTCAGTAGAATAAGTGCTTGCCTGGCAAGTGCAAGGGCCTAGTTCAATCCCTGGTTCTGCCAAAAACAAAAACAAAAAAAAAAAAA
>PVKA01043280.1:0-16855 GCA_004027165.1 Ctenomys sociabilis | reverse complement strand
TACTGATGATCAAGCCTAGGGCCTTCACACTGAGCAACACCTTGAGCCCTTTTTATCAAATCTTAAGGTAGGGTCTTTCAAACCTACCTTATATAACTTCTTTCTTTTTTCTTTTTCTTTCTTTCTTTCATTTTCTTTTTCTTTCTTTTTTCTTTTTTTTGTTACTGGGTGTCAAAGTCAAGACATGACCCTTGCCAGGCAGGTGCTTGCACTGCTGGGCTATCTCCCTGGTCCCATTTAGCTACTTTCTGTGTTCCTGAGACAAAGTACCAGACACCACACTTTAAAAAGGTTTATTTTAGCTCACTGTTTGTGGAGGATTGTTTCCACAGTCAGCTAGGTCCAAGGCTGCATGGCATAGGCAAGGGGAGGAGAAACATTTCACAGCATAGTAAGCAGAAGGCAGCAAGCAGTAGCAGCAGACCTTTTTCTTCCAGTCTCTTTATATTCCTTTCAGGCTACAAACTCTTGACCAGTTCCACCCTCATACAGAATGGGCTTTCCATTATCCACACCCTTAATCCCGGTATCACACCCTAAGCCCACATTCACACACCCCAAATCCAGCCACGTCTGATAACCCCCACCTATGACCACACGAGTCTATGGGGGACATCTAACTACAAGCCATAGCAGTCCCTAAGTTACCCAAACTGAGCTTGAACTTGCGATCCTCCTGCTTCTGTATCCCAGAGTGCTAGGATTACACCCAGCAATATTGACTTTTAAATGAAGTGAAAATGAGGCATCTGGGCTCCCCCCACTTGACCACAAGCTCTGCCCTTTGAGGGTGCTTGTAGCACAGCCTCAGTCATTCAGTCTTCCACTAGCCACAGTTGCCCGGGAGGCACCTGCTAGAACCAGGCTGTGCCCCTAAACAGGACCTTTCATTCATTGGCTTCTTCATTCCTTGGCAGCCCTGTGCCAAGCCCTAGTCTGGGTGCTGTGTAGAGTAAGGCCTCTGCCTTCCCGAAGCTGTCAGTCTTATGTGGAATCGGATACAGCTCACAAAACAAAGTGGTAAGCACTGTAGAGGAATAGAGCGTGGGAGTGTGGAGGAGGGGGCGGTTGCAGAGGGCTTCGAAGAAGAGATGACCTTTGAATAGGATGAGTCAGTGAGGGTTTGCCCAGAGGAAAAGTGCTGGAGGGAAGATGCCCTTGACAAGAAAAGTATGAGCTCCAGGCACTGCAGAACACGCCTGTAATCCCAGCTACGTGAGAAGCTGAGGAAGGGGATCATAGGCCAAAGTCCAGCCTGAGCAATTAACAAGTCACTATCTGAAAAACCAAAAGCAGGTGCGTGAGGCTATAGTTCAGTGATTCCTGGGTTCATTTCTCAGTATGATCTCTCTTTTTTTCCTTTTCAGCAGTTAGAGGTTCCTAAATCTCTAAACAATGAATGAGTGCTTCCACAAAGAGTATCGAAGAACAAGGCTCTTGCTCCCACTAACCAGAAATAAGGAGAGCTAATGAGAAACATTAGGTCAGGATAAGTATTGGCATCATTAGATACCTCCTCACCTCAGAGCATCCTGTTCCTGAATCAGGAGAAACTAAAACCCCATGACCAGAGGGACATACCTCAGGGTAGACCCATCCAGTGTCTTGAGCAGTTCCCACACACTCAGTATGGGAAAACTAGTTCTGGGACATGGTGGAGAGAACCAGCCTTGTGATGACACCTGAGGATGCTGTCTCTCCATATCTTGAACGTTTGCACTTTTAAGGAGCAAACCTCTAAACTTCTCTTTGACCTTTGTACTTCTTTTTCCTACCTTTCTGACCCATGTTGAAAAATCCAACAAGTTTTTTTTTAATGTTTATTTATTTATTTGGTACAGGTTCATGTTACATAGTTCAGACTCATAGTGATCTTCCTGTCTCAGCCTCCCCAGTGCTGGGATTTCAGGCATGTATCACCATGCCCGGTTTCAGGGCCAGCATGGCATGCAGTATCGGGGATCAAACCCAGGTCCTCACACTTGCCAGGTAGGCACTTAGACCACCTAGCTAAGTTTGTACATACTTTGAGGGGCTCATTGCCTAGAAGTAGCCATATGCCAGGGGCAAGGATGTTTGTTCTCTGATTACAGAGAACAAAAGGACTGGTCAGCATTGCCTAATCCTGGGATGGGTTTCTACATGGCTGTTAGGGATGTCTGGACTAGTCATGACAGAAAATTGGGATGGGCTGCTGCTTGGGCAACGTGACCCTGACAAAGTCAGGGCAGGCTACGTACGTACAATGACCCCAGGGAAGCTGGGGAAGGCCGGGCAGGCAGCATGGTCCTGGGAAAACTGGGGCAGGCTGAGCCAAGTCACTGACAGGGAGGTTTTGACCCTGGCAAAGTTGAGACAGCAAGGTCTATTTTTAAAACTGAACATGTAAGATCCTGAGTGGAGGACCTGTGATGGTGATAGTCTTAACTTGAATAAGAAATGCCTGGCAGGTTGGTTTGGCACAGTGCTGGGTGGGTCAGTTAGGGCACACTTACAGGATAGCACACTTGTAGGCATATGATAACAAAAGTTAGAAATGCACTCACGGCCTGTGACTATGCTCATGCTCCCTGTCACGTAACCAGCTCTGTCTGTCTAGGCCCAGATGTTGACCCTTTACAATGTGTGAGTCAAACTAACTACGTCTGGCTTGTCTTTTAAAAATGTGCAGCAATTCCAACTTGTTTCAAGGGCTTTAAGGCCCTCAAGCATTGGGGTAAGACTGGCCCCATGCAGAGGGGTAAGACTGGCCCCGTGCAGGGCACTTTCAACTCTGCCTACTCTTCTCTAACCCCTCCCTCCCAGAACACCCCTGTACAAACCTGCCAGACAACATATGATGTAATTCTTGTATTCCATGTAACTAATCATGTAATAACCTGCTATCAGCTTTGTACTTCCCACTCATGAACCATATTTAAACTGAACTCAATCCTGCCTCTGAACTGGTGACTTAAACCTTTGGGTTCTCCAGCACTAGCATAATAAAAGTTGTCTTCAATCTAACTCCTTGGTGCAAAGTCTCCCATTTAGTTTGATGCTGGTTTTTGTGCAACATCTGAATGATGCATTTAGTGAAGCCAGAAGATCCAACCGATAGGCTTGTGGTTATGGTTTGTGTCTAGGGGCTCTCCCAAAGCCTCATGAGGTTTTAGGGCTGGTTTCTCTTCAGATCGTATAAATCTTTCGCTTTTTCAGAGGTGGTTGAATCTCAAGTGTGTGATGCTGGGACCAAAGGTGTGTGAGTAAATAGTTCCCTTGCTGGTTTGCATAGTTTGGGCTAGAATTAAGAGTGTGAGTAGTACAGCTGTCCTAGGATGGGTAGCCTGCCTAAAATTTAAGGGCAGAAAGAGTCCCTTTACCTTCTAAATCTTTTATATATAATACATATATTGTGGGGAGTGGCTGAAACAGAACTGATCAGGTGCATGGGCGAGGCAGTCTCCAGGCACGGTGCCTGAAGCAAGTCACATGAATAAGCTGCGCCAGCCTCAAGAACACAACGCCTGAGATAAGCCGCTGGATATGCTATTAGGCAGAGAGCTTTCACGTGATACTTACTTCCAGGTTGTAGTGGATTGTTAATTAGTGGTCAGCTTGTAATACCCAGCTGAATTGAACTAGAGTGGTGCTGGCCATGGGAGGCCCACCTGAGGATTGTTCCCAGCAGCATAGGAGGCAGAACTGGAGAAGCTATTGAGAGGCTGTTAGGGAAGCTATTTGGAGAAGCTGTTGGAAACTGTTGGTTCTCCTGGGCTATCCTGCTGGAGGACCTTGTCATTCTGGCTTTCCTGATGAACTTGGCTGTTCTTGTCACTAGAGGAGCTAGAATGGCTATGGTCCATTTGAGGGTAGCTCTGGTCCTCATCTTGAGCATCACTTCCTGGCTCTGGAGGGGAAGATGGTACACTGCTGAGCCTCTTGGAGAAGCTTTTCATGTTAGCTTTCTTGACGGAAATTGAGCTTTCCTCATCACTGGAGGAGCTCAGGGTTTTGCTGTTTCTGAGGATGGCTGTGGTACTTGTCGGGGGAGCTCTGGTGCTTACCTTGAGCATTGCTTTCTGGATCCATTTCAGATCCCTCAGGCTGCTGACACAGATCCTTCATCACACTGGCACAGACTTCCTAGCTTCCATCACTGACCTTTGGGCCTTTCCAGCACAGATCTGTGAAGCAGGCCTGCATGAGACTTTGTCACGAGCTCTACTCCTCCAGTTAGACTTGTGAGAGGCATTGCTATGATCTCTAGGTTTTCAGCTTGACTTACATATTTATTAGGATCCAGGCCCTCAGCAGGATTCTCTGGTCTTTAGCGTGTGCATAGATTTCTTCCACTCTTGTATATGATTCTTGGAGTCATTATAAAATAATCATATAAAATATGTCCTGTATTATTCACTATGCAAAACCCCAAACGACACAAGTGTTTAAATAAATACAATGCAGCCAATGGAATCACTCCATCATTTCCTGCTTCTTCCTCCCCTACTTCCATTCAGAAGAGTGCTCCATATGGCCTCAGTTTTCTGTATTCCGACTCTTGTCCTTTTTTCTCCATTCTCTCACTGTTCTTACCCTAGGCACATCAAGAGCTATGAGATACATCAATATGTCAATATCAATATTTTGTATCACATATATATCTTGCATATATTATATATCATATATCACATATCATAGACAGTGGATCCTCAAGTTATGATTGGACTCATATTCAACAATTTGTTGTGACAGGAATTTTAGGTTTATCTTAAATCCAAGGTCTTGAGTTATAACCTGAATGCTGATCAGTTGGGAGTTCGTATGTTTATTTGTTCTTTTGACACAGGGTCTCTATATTCCAGACTAGCCTTGAATTCACTAGGTAGCCCAGGCTGGCCTTGAACTCACAGTGATCCTCCTGACTCAGCCTTCCAAGTGCTTAGACTACAGGTGTATCCCACCATTCCTGGCTTAGGTTGTGAGGTTGTAAACAAAGACTTGAGATGCCAGGAACATGTGTGTAAGCGTAGATAAGCATCAGTCTAAGCCCAGACGCACATGATTCTGGGCATGATTTTGGTTAGTGCTTTATGTAATCCCCACAATTACTGTTATCAAAATGGCCCCCCAAAAAGTAGAAAAGAAGCTAAGGAGGGAAAGTAGAAAAAGCAACGACTGTCAAAAGAAGAAGAAAATTGTGGAGAAATATAAGAACAGTGTTCATGTGATTGATCTCCCCAATATGTACAACATGTTGCAGTCTACTATCTTCACAATCTTACAGAGAAAAGCGGTGTGTAAGGAAACTAGTGTATAAGGAAGCTAGGAGGCCGGACATGGTGATGTGTGCTTGGAATCCCAGCACTCAGGAAGCTAAGGCAGGAGGATCATTGTGAGTCCCAGCCTGGACTACATAAGCAAGTTCTAGGCCAGGCTGCACTACATAGCGAGACATGGTCTCAAAAAAAAACAAAAACAAACCAACACACACACATACATACACACATACATACACACATACACAGTGTTTCTTCTAGATCTGTGAGGAACACGTTGATATTTTGATTGGGATCACATTAAATCTATATGTCAATTTTGTAAGTGTCACCACTTTATATTATTTATGGAATATCTTTCCATTTTCTGATGAGGTCCTCTTCAATCTCCATTTTCAGAATGACATAATTTTCATTGTAGAGGTCTTTCACTTCAGTGGTTAAGATAATTCCTATGTATTTTATTTTTCTTGGTATAATTGTGAAACATTATTTTTCTAATTTCCTTCTCAGTGAGTTCATTGTTAGTATATAGGGACTCTATTGATTTTTATGTGTTGATTTTGTATAATTCTAGGAGTCTCTTGGTGGAAATCTTTAGGGGTCTCTTTGTGTAAAAGATCATGTCATCTGCAAATAATGGCAAGGTGACTTCTTCCTTTCTTGTACGTATCCCTTTTCTTTCTTTCCCTTGCCTGATTGCTATGACCAATATTCTGAGGACTTTGTTGTATAGATGTGGTGAATGGACATTCTTGTCTTGTTCCTGATTTTGGAAGGAAAATGTTCAGTTTGCCCCCATTTAATATGATGTTGGCAGTAGTTTTGTCATAAATAAGCTTTTATCAGGTTGAGATAAGGTCCTTCTGTACCTGTTTTCTTTAGGGTCTTTTTTAAATCATAAGTGGATGTTGGATTTTTTTCATGGATTTTTCCTGTGTCCTTTGAGATGATCAAGGTTTTTTTTTTTTTGTCCTTGTTTCTGTTTGTGATGGATTGCATTTGTTGATTTGCAAATGTTGATCTATCCTTGTACCTCTGGAATAAAGGCTACCGGGTTATGGCACATGACCATTTTGATGATTTGTTGCACTTCGTCAGTATCTTGTTGAGTATTTTTGACCATCTACGTTCATTATACAGATTTGCCTGTAATTCTGTTTTGGTTGTATTGTCCTAGTGTCTGAGAATCAGGGTAATGCCAGTGTGGTAGCTGATAAGCACATTGTGTCAACTTGGCTAAATCTGCTTTGGCAGCTCCAGGTAGTGGGGGTCCTGCCCTGCAGGGCCAGGAGGAGGGCCCGCCCTGGGGCTCTATTGGCTTTGACCTGGGGCAGGCACTACTGCCACACCAGCACAAAAGATGTATATAAAAGAGTTAAAAAAAAAAAAAAAAAAGGCTTCTCTGCCATGCCCACTTCCTCGGAAGAAGTCCTGATCTTCAGCGGGTTACTTTGCAGCTGTGCCACCTGGGAGGAGCTTAGTCTTCATAGGCACATCACTGCAGAGGGGCTCTGATCTTCCCACCGGTCTTGGCACTCAGCACAGAAGGAAGAGAGAGGCTTGACAGACGCCGCAGCTGCTGCTCCTCCTCTGCTCTTCGTTGTTTTCTGCCGCCATAGACTGCTGCTGTTTGCCTTAGAGCCAATAGAGTATAAACTAAAAGCTCCACAAACTGTGAGCTAAATAAACCTTTCCTTCCTTAATCTTGAGTGTCAGATATTTGTCCCAGCAACAAATAAAAAACAACTAAGAATGACTTTGGGGATACTCCTTCGGTTTAGATTTCACCAGAGTATGAAGGGTATTGGCATTAGAGCTTCTTCCATGAGGTTATTCCAGAATTTGGTGGTAATTCCCTCAGGCCCTAGGCTTGTTGGGGTAGGTTTTGCTGTACTGCTTCAATTTCATTGCCTGTTATTGATTATTTTGAATTTTTAAGTCTTCTTTATTTAGTTTTGGTAATTTATATGTGTCATCTAGGAATCTCTTCATTTCTTCTGATTCTCCAATTTTTGGCATGCAGGTTTGTGAAATAGTTGCTAATAACCTTCTGGATTTCACAGTGTCTGTTGTGATTTCACCTTTCTCATTTCTTTTTATTTTATTTATTTATTTTTTTTGGGGAGGAAAGGCTCTATAGGGTGTTCAGGGTCTCACTACTAGATCGGACTCATAGCGAGCTGCCTGTTTACAACCTCCCAAGAGCTGGGATTACAGGCATGTGCCACTAAGCTCAGTCTCAGTGTACTCCTGGGCCAGGGCTGGCACAGCAGGCCTGGAGATCGAACACCTCTCTCATTTCTAACGGCATTTACTTTCTTTCTTTTCCTTTATCTTTTTTTAAAAAGGAAAACATACTACAAACAATAATACAAAATTTCAAAGCAAGATAGGAGAGTAAAAACAGTTAGTATATTGTCTATTGCTATGTTCAAAGCAATTGCTCAGATTACCACATATAGGTGTGAAAAACTGATCAAATGATCCACGCACAAACTATTTTTTTTTTTTGCTGCAGACATCAGTAGTTTATTGTTTGTTTAGTCCAACACATTCAAAAATGGAAACTCAAAAGAATGCTTTCCACCTGAAACAATTAAACTAGATTCTACTAGCATAGAATGCTTAACACATTACAGCAACAGAGATGGTAATCCACAAACTATTTTTTAAATGAACTAATGATCTAATAGAAATTTATAGCTATCTGATAGATAGATAGATAGATAGATAGATAGATACATACATACATACATCAATAGATAGATAGATAGATAGATAGATAGATAGATAGATAGATAGATAGATAGATAGATAGACATGGTTATTTTCCTTTTCCCTTCCTTCTTTTCTCCTTTCCCCCATCCCACTTTCTCTTTACCTTTGAACACTGTCTTTGCATTTCCCAATTCTATTGTATTTTTTGGTTCTTATTTACTTTTTCAGCTTCTTTTATTTTTATTTTTATTTGTCTTTTTGAGACAGGGTCTCGCTATGCAGTTCAGGCTGGCTTTAAGCTCACTTTGTAGCTCAGGCTGGTCTCGAACTCACAACAATCCTCCTGCCTCAGCCTCCCAAGTGCTGGGATTACAGGAATGCGCTACTGTTGTATGCTATGAGTAGGTGCCAAAAGAGACAAGAAGACCTGATGAATATAGCTTCAGAGGTCTCATTCAGATTAGTCTCTCTCAAGGTGAGCCCAGAGCCACTGACTCATTTCACATTTTTTGAGGGTTAAAGGCAGGATAAGGAATGTGCGTAGTTACTTTGGTGAACACAAACTAGTCTCTATTGACTTGAACATTTATCTAACTTTAAGTTTACACAATGCTAGCCATTAACATCCAAAGCAAGGGAGGCACCAGCAGGTGAAGCTGCTATCTGCAGCCTTGAATCCCAGCTTTCCGAAATTTACAAATGAGACAACAGTTCTCCTCGGGCTCTGTCTATTGTTCCCTGCTCTCTTGGGACAGTAGGCTTTTGTTTCATATCTATATTTCTATACACTAGGAAGACAATATTATGTTTAACATGCAAGACTGATTTATGTCATTTATAAGTATGTTCTCAAGTTGCATCTATTTATCAATAAAAACCTCAAGTTTATTCTTCTTTATAGATGAGTAGTATTTCATTGTGTAAAAATACACCTTTTTATCCATTTCTCACTTGCTGGGCATTTGGGTTGATTCTGAGAACTAGCTATTATAAATTTTGCTACTATAAACATGGATGCATGACTATCACCGTGGTATGATGCTTTTAATTCTTCTGGGAAAATACCTAGGAGGGGAATATCTGGGTTGAATGAAACTTCTAATTCATGTTTTTTGAGAAATCCCCACACTGCAACAGTCTACATTCCCACCAACAGTGAGAAAGCTTCCTTTTTCCTCATGATCCTACTAGCATTTGTTATTGGTTGATTTTTTTTTTTTTTGATGATAGCCATTCTTTGTGCAGTGAGATAGAATCTCTGTGTTGTTTTATCTTGCATTTCTCAAATGATCAGATATGTTGAACATTTTTTATATATTTATTTGTTATCTGTATTTATTCATCTGAAAAGTATGTATTCATCTCAGATGCCCATTTCTGGGTTACGTCTTTAAATTTGCAGTGTCTGATTTTTTTTTTTTCAGTTCTTTATATGTTCTACATAGAAGCTCTTTGTCTGGGGTACTACTGGTTAATATTTTTTCCCACTCTGTGAGTTGCCTTTTCACTCTGTTGGTGATTTCTTTCTTTCTTTCTTTCTTTCTTTCTTTCTTTCTTTCTTTCTTTCTTTCTTTCTTTCTTTCTTTCTTTCTTTCTTTTTTGTCTTTTTTGAGACAGGGTCTCACTATGCAGTTCAGGCTGGCCTTAAGCTCACTTTGTAGCTCAGGCTGGTCTCAAACTCACAACAATCCTCCTGCTTTAGCCTCCCAAGTGTTGGGATTACAGGCCTGCACCACCATGCCTGGCTGGTGATTTCTTTTGATGTGCAAAATCTTTTTATGAGATCTCAGCTGTTCATTCTTTGGAGTATTTCCCATGCAGTTTGGGTTTTGTTCATGAAGTCTCTGCCTACATCTATGTCTTCAAGATTTCTACCCACAGATTAAGTGTTTCTGTTTTTGTATTTAGACCTTTGATCAATTTTGACTTTAGTACATAGTGATAGACATGGGTCTAGGTTTAGTCTTCAGCATGGAAACATCCAGTTTTTCCAGCACTATTGTAGTCAGGGTTTGCAAGGAAAACAATTAAATATATGAATTCATATAGGATTTTGTTTTTTGTAGTACTGGGTATCCAACTCAGGACCTTATGCTTGCCAGGCAGGTGCTTATGCCACTGAGCTATCTCCCCGGCCCTATAGGATTATTTTATGATAATTACACAGAGTCAAGTTCAAAAAAGGATGCAAGAAATCTGTCCACACACTAAAGACCCAAAGCATTCAACTGAGACCCTGGTTCCCATGACAATGTCCTGCATGAGTCCAGCTGAAGATCTAGAGCCTATAACAATGCCCCCCATGAGACCCACTGGAGGCCAAGAGCCCATGACAGTGTCTCATGCAGGCCTGTTTCATGGATCTGTGCTGGGAAGGCCCAAAGGTCAGTGGTGGGAGCTAGAAAGCTGTGCCTGTGAGGTGAAGAATCTTTTGCAGGGTCCCTCAATCTGGGTTCAAAGATATTTTCTTTCAGGACTTGAAATACTTCATGCCAAGCTCTTCTTGACTTGAGAGTTTGTGTTGAGAAGTCTGATGTGATTCTGATGGGCTTCCCCTTATAGGTTGGTTATCTGTTTCTTTTCTCTAACAGCTTTTAATAGTTTGTTCTTCTGCTGAATTTCTGAAATTTTGGTTATTATTTGTCTTGGTGTAGTTTTATTTTGGTCATGGCTGTTTGGAGCCCTATATGCTTCATTCATTTGTATATCTAATTCTTTCTGCCATTATTTCTGTGAAGATTTTTTTATGGCATTTGTGCTGTCTCCAATTTTCTCATTGACCTAAATTAATCTTATGTTATTCCTCTTCACATCATCTTGTAGCTGTTGGAAGATTTTTTCATGGTCTTTTGCTATTTTTAAAATATCTTTATTTTTATGATCACTAGCAGCAATTTAGTCTTCAAGATCTGAAATTCTGGGCTGGGGAGATGGCTCGGTAGAATGAGTGCTTGCCTGGCAAGGACCTGAGTTCAATCCCTGGTTCTGCCAAAAAAAAAAATCTGAAATTCTATCCTTTCCTTCATTAAATCTATTGCATATTTTTAAGGAGTCTGTTATGTTAGCCCTTCAGCTTTTTGTTGTGGGACACCATATATATCTTTTTGAGAAAGGGTCTCACTAAACAGTTTAGGCTGCCCTTTAGCTCACTTTGTAGCCCAGGTGGTCTTGTACTTATAATGATCCTCCTGCCTGAGGCACGAGTCACTGTGCCTACACATTGTATATACTTTCAATGGAGGTTTTAATTTGTTGGATTTATGTTTGGATCTATTTCATTTCTTTCCTTTTCATCATTTTTTATAAGCTCACCTATTATTTTTATCTGTATCTTCTCTGATATCTTTGACTTTAAGCATCATTTCTTTTTATTCCTGAGAAATTATTTTCTATGTAGATTTTACATTTGTTTTTTTTCACTTCTGTTGCTATCATTTCAGAAAGTTCCAAGGTTTGATTTCCAATTTCATTTATCTCATTGTGCTCTGGGCATGTCCTAGGTGGGTTGGGTATCTGTGTTTGCATTTTGCTTCTGCATCTTATCATTTTCTATTTTGTCTTATTTTATTTTATTTTGTTTTCTATGTTCATGCTTGCTGATTTATTATGATCGTTTTATCACTAATACTGAGGTTTCCTTAGGAGATGTCTGTTCTTTATGAGTATCCTCTACGTGCAGATGGTTCCTTTTATGTATTTAGTACCGGATCTATAGGGTCTCACTACATAGATTCGACTTGGATTGATCCTTCTTGGTTTTTAGCCTCCCAAGTGCTGGGATTACAAGTGCACACCACCATGCCCAGTCTCAATCAGGCCATCTCAGTGCACCCCAGGGGTGGGGCTAGTGTGGCAAGCCTGGAATCAAACCCCCAGTCCCTGCATCTGCCTAAGCAGGCACTTTAGTCTGCTGAGCTATCTGGCCAGCCCGCAGATGGTTCTTTATAGCTATCCCAAGAATCTATCTTCCAAATTTGTAAAGGATGCAAAATTACTATTTATTCAGAACCCAATCCTGTGTTACTGGGTTATAGTGATGATTATGACTTCACACAATTACAGCGTCACTGTACAGTGGAGAAAAACTGATTATAACATGTATGACATCCTGGCTAAAGTCAGTAATAACAGTAGTTTCAAGAACAGGTTTACTACTGACAAACTATGTAACCATTAACCAAAACCAAACATATATAATATACTTATATTCCCTCTAGTGGAGTGATTTTACTCTTTTACAGGGAGTGGGGAATTAAGATGAGTAGGGGACAGGATAAAGTAATGAATGAGGTCAAATATAGTAGAGTCAAAGGTGGTGGGTTAAAGGATGATCACCAGAATTTTCAGAAACTGGAAAGCACAGGAGAGAAAGAATGATGCAGAATGCAAAGGAGTATTCAGAAAGAGAAGAAACAATATTTACACACTTGAAAGTTTAAATTCAAAAAGTAGCTGAGGAAAGAAAGGAGATCAATAGAAGAAAATGAAAAAGATAGGTAAGGAACCTAAACACTAAAAAGAAGAGGGAAGAAAAAGGAGGACAAAAAGGAAAAGAAGAAAAGAAAGGAAAATAAAATAGATAAAAGAAAAAATATAAAACAAAAATAATCACAAAATACAAGATAAAACCAGGCAACTTCCAATCTGACAGAAAAGGAACAGCCAATAAGACAAAGGATAATAAAAGTAGTAAAATACCTCTGGTGGTCGCAGGTCTGTGATAACATTTGCATCAGATCCCAGAAATGTGCTGTGCACTCCAGCCAAATTTGCCATGACAACTGTACTGGGTATGGAGCTGATCTTGGCCTCTGGATGTGGGGGCTGGAAAGGGGTCTTCTGTTGCTGCTGCTTCAGACACTTCCAGTTGCTGGTCTTGCTGATTATGCCCTGCACCCAGGGCTCACTGTCCTGGTAGTGTGATTTCTGGTTGGTCTGCCCACCAAAGGCACCTCTGTCTTTGTCTGTCTGTCTGTCTGTCTGTCTGTCTGTCTGTCTGTCTGTCTGTCTGTCTGTCTGTCTGTCTCTCTCTCTCTCTCTCTCTCTCTCTCTCTCTCTCTCTCTCTCTCTCTCTCTCTGGGTAAGATTCACTAAAGGTTTGTCTGTTTTATTTATTCTTTCAAAGAGATAGCTTTTAAATTCAGTGATTCTTCGTATTGTTTTTTCAGTCTCCATTTCATTTGTTTTTACTCTGATATTTATAATTACTTCCCTAGTACTAAATCTAGACTTAGATTGTTCTTGTTCTTCTAGTATCTTGAGGTACATTATTAGGTTATTTATTTGAGTTTGCTATGTTTTTCTAATGTGGACATTCACAGCTATAAACTTCCCTCTTGGAACTGCTTTCACTGTGTCCCATAAGTTATGGTACTTCATACTGTCTTTGTCTTTTAATTCAAGGAACTGTCTTATTTCTTCTAAGACCTGTCAATTATTCAAGATGGTATTGTTTAATTTCTATTTATTTGCACAATTGTTGTGATTTCTTTTGCCATTGGTTTATCATTTTATTGCAGTATAATTTGATGATAATATGCATGGTGAATTGGTGAGCTAGCTCAGTAGACTAAGTGCCTGCTTAGGCAAGTGCAGGGACCAGGGTACAATCCCTAGTACCGCATACTGCTCCGGCCCTGCCCCCAGGTATACTAAGCCAGTCACCAAATCCAGGCATGGTGGCACACACCTGTAATCCCAGGCTGGGAAGGCTGAAAACAAGAGGATCACTATGAGTTTGGGTTGTATAGTGAGACCCTGTACCAAGTACATAAATTAAAAATAAATAGGTAATGTGCATGGTAAACTTTTGATTCTTTTGCATTTACTTATGCATACTTTATGCATTGGTATATGGTCTATCTTGGAGAAAGTTCCATGTGCTACCAAGAAAAATATATATTCTATTGTTCTTGGTTTGGAAGCATATATAATATGATTCTATATTATATGCATATATGTTATATATATATATATATATATATATATATATATATATATATATATATATATAGTCCATTTATTTTAAAGTTTCCTTCAACTCTGATATTTCTTTGTTAATTTTTTGTCTCATTGATTTGTCTATTTGTGATAGTGGGGTATTGAGGTGCCTCACTTCAATTATATTGATGTTTAACTGATCTTTTATGCCCAGTAGCATTTTTTTTATAAAGTTGCAAGTACCAGCGTTTGGAGCATATGTTTATAATTATCATCTTTTCCTGTTGAATAGTTCCCTTAGCCAATATGTTGTGTCCTTTTTTACCTCTTCCAATCAGTTTTGGATTACAGTCCACTTTATGAAAATAGAATAGCCTCCTGCTTGTTTTCTGATTCCTAAGCATAAAATATTGGTTTCCATCCATTGGTTTTTAGTCTATGGATTTCTTTTATTTTTTGTGGAGCCAGGGATTGAATTCGGGCACTTGTGCTTGCCAGAGAGGTGTTTATTCCACTGAGCCATCTCCTGGGACCCTCTTTTTGGATTAAATGGGTTTCTTTTTTTGTGTGTGAATTTAGTACAGGGTCTCCAGGGTCTCACTACACAGATTGAACTCGTGGTGATCCTCCTGCTTTCAGCCTCCCAAGCGCTGGGATTACAGGTGTGCACCACCATGCCCAATCTCAGTTGCTATCTCAGTGCACCCTGGGGGCGGGGTTGGCATGGCATGCCAGGGATCAAACCTGGCCACTGCACTCTGCCTAAGTAGGTGCTTTAGTCCTCTGAGCTATCTGACTGGCTCATTTTTAAAGTATCCCTCATTATTTGATTACCAGCCACAGCCCTGTGTTCTGTATCTGACACTGTTTTCATACTGGTTGCTTCTGCTGACACTTTCAAAAGAATTCTTAATCTCCTGGATACATATTGGAAACATTTTTATGGACTCTATTGCTTTTCAACGCTGGGCATTTATGTTTTGTATCTTTTTCTTTCGGTCCACTAGTTTTATGTTCATGTCTTCTGTAGACTTGCTGCTGGTTTATTTCATTAGGGTGATTATCTGCTTAGCTATAGCTTGTTTGAACTCACCAGACACTTTGTTATCTCTACTGCTAGCCTTCTAGATATTTGGGCTACATGGCTTTTTATGCCCCCTGGATTGGCTTTGGGCAAGTTGGGAGTTCTGGGAGAACACGTTGTTGTATTATCGTATATCTATTGTTTGCTTGTTTCCTGAAATTAGGATAGCAGGTTGATCACAGAGGGTAGTTTTTTTGCTAGCATGAAGACCTCTTTAGCTAATGTCTCTTTTGTAGAGATATCCTCTGGACATGGCTAATTATTAACCTTTGCTTCTGTCCGAGAAGCCAACCATTTCCATTTATTTGTGAGGGAAGGTTGCCAGTTATTTGGCCCAATATCCAGCTCTCTAGGAATGGGCCACAATATTGTTTATGACTCCCAAGAATTGCAGATATTGGAACAAAGAGAAAACCAAATAATAGCAACCAATAAGTTATATTGGCTGCAGTAGTAAAATGAACAACAGTAGTATCAAGCATAAACTGGATATTGACAAACACTAAGAATGAATCATGCACCATCCTAAAACACAGCAAAGAGATCTATGATTATAATACAATCATTAGGATATACAAGACACTGACCTACAATTAATATCTACCCAATGGAAGGACTTTACCTCCACTGAAAATAGAATAGTGTTCAACCAAAGTAAGATGTCATTAACTATCTATAGACACATAAAGCTTAATAGTGATACTAGTAAGGATAGAAGTTGTGGGAGGTCTGGCCTGATAGGTCAGTGGACTAAAACACCTACTTAGGTAGACTCAGGGACCAGGGTTTGGTCCCTGACATGCCCTGCCAGCCTCACACCCACTGAGATGGTGAATGAGACTGAGCATGGTGGCACACACCTGTAATCTCAGCACTTGGGAAGATGAAAACAGGAGGATCCCTATGAGTCCAATCTGTGTACTGAGACCCTGGAGACCCTATACTAAATACATTTAAAAAAAAAAAGAAGAAGAAGAAGGAGAAAGCAGAGACAAAGAAGTTGTTGTGAGTAATGAAAGCATGGAAAAGGTAGAATTTGAAAAATTAAACAATGGAAGATCAGAAAGTGATAAAAGTGAAACAAAGGATCTTACTAAGGAGAAAAGGCAATTGTTAGTATTAGATAAAAGTAACAAGAAATGGGAGAAATAAAACAAAGTAAACTAAAGGAGAAAAAGAAAAAATAATAAGCAAACAAATTAAAAGAGAGAGAAAAGAAAGACCACATCAAGCAGAGATAATAATAATTTTTTAAGAAGAAAAAGAAAATTGGAGCTAAAACTCCATACACCACCCATAAATAAATAAGGAAAGACCATTTTTTAAAATTCCTGTTTATTATATTTCCTATGTGGTCATTGAAGTCTTCTCAGGGTTTATCTTGTAGTCCTGTACATTATTCTGTAGTTTCTTTGTCTGTGTCATCCATGTGGATGAGTCACGGCCAATGCTTGACCAGAATGCTCTCTGTGAGAGCCTGAGAAAAAGTTTTCTCTTCATGTGACTCTCTCCAGGCACACTATAGAACTTCAATCTCTTTCCTCTGTGGCTCCACAGTCTCCTTGCTCAGAAAATTTGGAGCTCACCTGAGTCTCATGATATTGCAGTACAGGTTCTCCTATGTCCTGAGTCTTCACTGACCTTGAAAGGCTATGGTGTCGAGTTCAAGCACATAAGGTAGTTGAATGTCAACAGAGTGCCCACTTTTGACAGGTGTAGACAAAGGAAGGGTTGTAGAAAGAAAAAATCATCATGTGTGTGTATAGACAGTACAGTTGGGATAGATAACGCTGTGCTTCTACATAATTCTATGAGAGGCAAGATCTGCACTAATGGTGGTTGGACAGGATAT
>PVKA01043279.1:0-16844 GCA_004027165.1 Ctenomys sociabilis | reverse complement strand
AAGGAAATGTCTCTCAGTTTGTCCCATATGTCATGAGAGTTCCCCATCTACTCATTGACTTGGTTTTGTCTGGGTAGCAAGTGTGGACTGGTAGCCATTCCTGGATTCCATGTGATTCCGTGGTATACAGAGGAAGGTTAATGAGAACAAGGGGTGATCAAATAATAGCATGAGTTTAAAACTTCATCACAGTCAGAGGAATATTCCTGTTAATCCCCCTCAGAAAACTTAGTTATTTTGAGCACACTTGTCCCATTGTTGTGTCACTTTCTGAAGCAGTTCTGGAAGTCCTCTCTCAAGAGTGTCTTTCTGAGGTGTGATTAAAACCCTTGTTGCGTCCTGCTGCTGAGTGCCATCTGGCAGAAAGGGAGCCTCAGAAAAGCAGGGTAGTGTCCTTCTCCACTTTGTGCACCATCTTGGGCACGTGGGAACTTCTGGTTCATCTCCAACCTCACAATGACCATGAAGGTCAACATTTTGAACCAGTTCAGGACATGAGGGCGGCCACAGCAGTGTAATGAGAGGCCCTCACGAAAGAGGACTTCCAAAATGGCCTCAGAAAGTGGCAAGACCAATAAGATAATGTGCTTGAAGAATGGGGGAAGATTTTGAGGGGAAGTCATGACAATCCATTTGTTACAGTAAAGTAATGACATTTCTTCTTTTTTCACAATTTTATTGAAGAACAAATAGCAATGAGATAGTTTCAAATCAGATTAGTAGAACAGATTCAATAATTAACACAAGTAATGACATTTCTAAAAATGTGAACACATGCTATATTTCCTTGATTACAACTTCCAAGAAACATTGTCTTGCCTACCAGGTGCTTGGGGGTACAAGGAAGCTGCAGGCCTGGCCTATGCCCAGCTGGAAAATCCTCTAGGGCAATGTGGGCAGCACCCCCAAGAAACAAGGCAGTGGACAGCAGGGGCCCACTTGCCAGGCAAATGCTTATTCTTCTGAGCTATTTCCCCTGCACCTAGCTGCAAAATGGACACAAAAATAATAGTTCCCTCTGATGGTGGTGAGGAGCACATAAAATAATGCACACCAAGTGTTCAGAGTGATGCCTGCTTCTGCTCACGAGAGAGTACAGCTGCGAGCCATAGCCCAGGGTTGCTTGTCTGAGTTCGGATCAACAGGACTCAGGGTTAGGCACACAGGGACGCTGTTTTCATGTGTCAGAATAGTCTTAAGAGCTCTCACTTAGGTTCTTCTAAGCAGTTGTAGTTTGTTTCTTTCACCAGTGAGGCTGATGACTCATCTCTGCTGTGCCTCCTTGGGGTCCTAAGCCCTGTGAGCCCCTGCCTGAGATGCCTGCTGCCCTCCCTCCTCGCTCCTGTAACATATGTTACAGGAAATATGGGGGAAGCACTTTTTTCTTATTATTCATTCTCTTCTGCCCTCATGCCAAGATCTTTAAGTGTCTTCTCAGCTGTCTCCAGAGACTAGGAAAAGAAGACAGGGTGCATAGTAGGTGCTCAGAGAAAATGTGCTGGACAGATGAACAGAAGAAGGAAGGAAAGAAAGGGAAAGAAGAAAAGATGGGAGGAAAGAAGGATGGAATAGGAGAGCCTTGGCAGGACGCTCTTCTTTGGAGGCAAGCTGGCCAATGAAACATGTTCTCAGTATTCCCTTCTCTTGGGGTGGAACATGTGTGCTCCAGAGCCCCCCTGGCCTGGAGCTGCCCTGAACCCACCCTGTGGAGCTGCCCACCCCAGCTCTCTCCATACTCATGGCTCCTTCCTCGGGGAGTTTTCTTCCCAGAGTGTTGGCAGCATTGTTTGCTAAGGTACAGTCCACAGAGTGACAGTCAAGGCCAGCCCAGGGGGCAGCAGAGAGACACTGACCCTCCAGAAGCGTGATAGATATTTTCCTTGTTGACTTGCAGTAGAACTCGCTGCTGTCAGAGCTGCCCAGCTCAGTGGTTGCCCTGGACACAGTAGCCACTCTCTTCATGCCCCATTGTCACTTCCTGCCACACCAGCAATGGCTTCCATAAACCAGGAGGTGGGGAGTATGCAAAGAATTTGGTGGCCACCGTGTGGGCCAGCAGCCTGCTGGGGGACATCTGTGCGGCAGGGACCCTCATGAGTCCCTGCAATGAAGGTGTTGAGAATCCTAGCTCTGTGCATCCTCAGCCACTTAGATGTCCTGGGATGGCCTGCCCTGAGCGTGCGTTTCCTTGGCTACCTCCTGGCCAAGTGGGAACTGAGGACTCTTCAGTGTGCATGTCACCATGTCAGCACAGGGACTCCCTGCAGGCAGCTTCTCCAGAGGGCTTAGGCTGCCAGGTTGGACAGTGTTGGGAGGACGGAGGCCCCAGGAGGCTTGCTCCTCCCACCTCCTTGCCGGCAAGCTGCCTGCAATGTGAATGAGGGCGGAGCTGGATTAAGGTCTTGGCCGAAAGCAGCAACCTGAGTCTGTTCTGGCAGAGAGAGGAGAGTGCACCACGGGATCGGGATCACATTCCAGATTCAGGGATGGAGATTTGGGGAGGATAAAGCAAAGAGCGCGAGAGAATTAAATGTAGCGAGAAATGGATTTTCCCTCTCTGCAGTCTGAAAATAATTGAGTTAATGTTATTTTGTAAAATAATCTGTTTTGAGGTTTTTCCGGTTCCCCTTCCCACTACCTTATAGGACTGAAGAGGGAGGCAGAAGGAACACACTTACTTGGGCCCTGAGCTGGGATTCCTACCAAATACCCCAAACTCAGGTGGGCAAGATCCCAGGAGGTGGTTTGCTGCCACTTAGAGGGTTGTGGAGGAGGTGTCCTTGGGCGGGGGCGGTTCCCTTCGAGCTTCTTCCTGGCTGCTCCCTCTCCCAGACAGGTTCTGTCCCATCTCCCTGCCTGGGTGGTGTCACACTGAGTCACATGCCTGTCTAGCGTCGTGAGCGCTGTGGGAGCCTCCCTCGCCCTTCGGAGCTGTTTCTTGATCTCCGCCCAGGCCTCTCTTTGTGGAGGTTGAACAGGGAGTTCCCGTGGCAAGGCTATCTTTACAGGGAAGCCTCTGTATTATCCTGGTGGAGACTATTTGGTGGATGTTGGTAGCTGTGCTCAACTGTGGAGTGTGGCAAGCTGAGGCTTTGTCCTGCAGAAATCCCACTGACCCAGTCTTTGTTTAGGTTTATGCGATGGGTCTGTCCTGGTCTGTCCTGCCTCCTGGTCACATGGAGGGACAAACCTGAGCATTTCAAACCATGGAGCCAAATTGCATAAATCCTTAGCCTGGCTAAAGCACTTATGAACAAACATCGCCCCGAATGAGAATTTGATTTCACTGGGCCATGGTTTGCGTAGCTGCAGAATCCTCCCCCACCCCCCAACGAGGGATTGAACTGAGGCCCTTGCACTTGCCCGGGAAGTGCTTATTCCACTGAGCCATCTCCTCACCCCCCCCCCCTTTTGTGGGACCGGGGATTGAACTCAGGACCCTGCACTTGCCAGGCAAACACTTATTCTTCTGAGCTATTTCCCCAGCCCCTAGCTGCAAAATGGACACAAAAATAATATTTCCCTCTGATGGTGGTGAGGAGCACATAAAGTAACGCACACCAAGTGTTCAGAGCGGTGCCTGCTTCCGCTCACGAGAGCACAGCTGCGAGCCATAGCCCAGGGTTTCCACCAAGGATGGACTGCAGTCAGTGCACCGCATACCTTGGGACTGGGTGGAGCCCTGAGATTCCTAGGACCTGGTGAGGACTTGGCCTCTGTCGTGCAGTGGCGTGAGACTCTGTTCGCGCATGTGCGGAGGACGCCAGCATGAGCATACCGTGATGGTGGCCTGCACTTAGGTGCAGTCTGTGGCCCTTGGTGATAGGAAAATATCATGTCCTTTCCGTACCGGGGGCAGAATGCCAACACCCACAACTTGTCCCATCAGACCCCACCTAGAAGTACAGTGCCCCATGACTTTGTCACCTTCCACACCCGGGAGACTTCAGGGGACATGCTTGATGGAAGCTATCACACCGAGTTACCTATGTGCTACAGGAAACGTTTCATGGTTATTTTATGGTATATATATATATATGTATATATATATATATACATATATATATATATATATATATGTATATTAAAACAGGGCACTGTGCTGCACCAGCCTCAGCCTCGCAAATCTCATCTTTGCCGCATCGCTCCCCTGCACCACTGGTTCTCCTGCCTGACTTACTCTCACGTTGCTTTGTTCATTGTGTCACCTTTGTATGTGGAAGACACTGCTCACGGTGTAGGGAAGATGCCACGTTGAGTGACTGAGTGGAAATCGAAATTAAAAGCATGAAGGAGACTCCAGCTGGAAAGTCAGCAGAGGTTGAACAAAGCCGTGGGGGCTGTGGAGGGATCCAGGGATCCGTGTCAAGGAAGCCAAGGAGACTTTCAGAGACTCAGGAAGGGTTCTGTCAGGTGAGAAATGCCTCAGGACCGGGACTGAATGTGACAGAGTCCGCCTCCCTGTCAGCACTGTGGCCAACACTGCTGCCTTTCTACCGAAGACTTTCTGCTTTTCTACGAAAGCAGACAAGCTTGTTTGCACAGCAGACCCCGCCAAGATGCTAAATTCACTGCTAGCCCTGGGTGGTGTAAAGGACCCAAGGGTTCTCATTCATCATTGCATGTGAGAGAGCGTGGATCTGCACATGCCCCAGAACGTAAGGAAGCTCCAGCCGAGCTGGTGGTGGAAGGAAAGTACTCGGCAGAGCACCCTGTTCTGGAAGTGGGCATCTGAAAAGACTTTCACCCATAAGGAGGCTGAGTCAGGGCCAGGTTTCGGGGATTTTAAGGACTGGATGAGTCTCTCCAGGGGCAGTGTTACAGGGCAGCAAACAGAAAGCCTTTGAGATGTGGCAGGGTGAGGGCCCCAGGAGTGGAGGCATGTCCATGGACACACGCAGCCAGTGCACCATGGGGACCACGGGATGTCAAGTGAGACCCAGCTTACCTTCCAAGGTGCCCTTCTGAATTCCTGGGCCAGCAAATGAAGTCCGGTTAGAGAAGCAAAACTTCTGAGAGTCCGCTTCGCCAAGTCTGTGTAGTGTACTGTCTGGTGTCTGCACAGTGAGGGGCGGGCTAGCGCTGCCTTTCTCAGAGCGCACCCCCCATTGCTCGTGGCAATACCAGCATCACTGTAGCCACTGTTATTCTCATCTTCACCTGCCGCCCATGTGGCCTGGGGTGAGTGACTTTGTTTCTCTGGGCAGTGACTTCCTTTTGTGCTCTATGGACATGAAACTAATAGTGTTGCCAAGGAGATTGGGAGAGGATGTTTGTGGTGACACTTGTTCAGGGCCTGACACCTCGTGGGAATGATGGAAAGGAGTCCCTCCCATAACATAGCCTGCCTCGGTGGAACCAACCCTGCTAGCCGCAGGGATGGGAAGCTTCATCGTAGGTACCATAGTGCTTGCTTATCATTCAAGTTTCATTCAAGCTAATATAATTCTCAGTCAAAAAATAGTCAACACCTCTTGTCGCCTGCCATTTCTCCTGTTTGCATCCTGTCTTCTGCATGAGTTAGACCATTAGTGAACAGGACCATGTCCATCTCTAGCATAGTGGTAGGAAGCCTAGTGTCATGGAGGGCCTGCAGGACATTCACTTGGATGTCAGACTTAGGCCTAAACTTCCCTTCCAGTTCCATTGCTTCCCATTTTATATATCCATTCTTCCAACAACCTTGAGTCACCTTTGGTTTTTTTTGTTATGCACGTAGGTGCTCTACTAAGCAACTTCACCTATATCATCTCGCCCATTCTTGTGATAACCCTGGGAGGCAAGACTATAGTCATCCCATTTTTACGGATTTATAAACTGAGGCTTAGTTTTTTGGGCTGAGCTGGGACTGAAATCTGGGAACCTGAGAATCATCTATACTTTCCCCTCTGTCTCTCATCTGCTAGTTTCTTTATGTTTGGGCTGTTGTTGGGCAACAAACCACCCCCAAATGAAGCACCTTAAAATAATAGCTTACTATTTATTATTATTCTCTGTCATGGTTCTGACTAGGCTCTGTTGGGTGAGTTGCTGGTCTTTCCTGCAGGGACACTCAGGTAGCTGAGACAGGTGTCATCTAAGGCTCCTGTGGCACACACTGTCATCTCAGCTGGGAAGAGCTTTGGCCTGACAGGATCTTCTCTCAATCCCTGTGACCTCTCCTCTTGGCTGGTTGAGCTTCCTCACAGTATGGTGGTCTTACAGTTCTACTCCCACATAGTAAGCAAACATTGCCCAAGCAAGCATTGCAAAACACACAGTGGGAAGTTGTAGGGTTTCTTGTGACTGAGCTTTGAAAGTCACAGACCTTCATGTTTACTGCAGTCAGTGGGTTAAGAAAGCTACTGAGGCAGGTCTAGTATGGAGTCACAATGGAATGCGTTCTTAGGCTCTATCTCTTGCTATAAAAAACAGCAGGTGTATAGAGTAAGGACATGAATTAATTGTGGCCATCTTTATTCCATCAGTCATAAGACTCATTAATGTTTCTCTCTGTCTCTGTCTGTCTGTCTCTGTCTGTCTCTCTTTCTCTGAGACATTGTCTTGCGATGCAGTTCAGGCTAGCTTTAAATTCATTATGTAGCCCAAGCTGACCTCAAACTCAGGCAAGTCCTCCTGCCTCCACCTCCCAGGTGCTGGGATTACAGGCATGTACCATCATACTGGCAGTGCTTCTCCTTTAGAAAGTCTTTCTAAGCCACTGTATTCTACTGCTGCTACAGTAGTAGCATCCAGTTTGTTGGGGTTCATTTTTGGTCATTACAACCATCTTCTAAACGAACACTGACACTCTCCCTGGCTCCCAATCCACTGGATATTTTGCTAGTGTACACGCCCTCACTTCTTGTAGCCATCAGTCAGTTTAGTCACAGATCTGAGAGGGACTTTAGGAATAATCTTATGACATATTCTCATTTCTCAGAGGCAACATCCAGGAGCCTGAAAGGGCATATTCTAAATCATAGTGTTGGGTTGGCCAAATAGCTGAGCAAGCCTGCAGTACTGGCCCCACCCCCGGGGTGTGCTGAAACAGCAATTGAGACTGGGTGTGGTGGTGGTACACCTGTAATCCCAGCTCTTGAGAGGCTGTAAACAGGAGGATCATTATGAGTCCAATCTATGTAGTGAGACCCTGAACTCCCTGTAGACCCTTTCCAAAAAATAAAAATAAAAATTTAAAATGTAGTGTTAATTTTTGATAGTTTCAGTCCTGTCCACACTTACAAACTGCCTTCCCAGACCTAGAAATACAAAGAAGACCCAGTGCTTGCCTTCCCTAGAAGAGACTATATCTCATAAAGGAGGTGGACCCTTTAGAGATCAGTTTAATAGAAATGTGCAGAAGGCCAGGTAGTACAGAGAAGGGGCATAGAACACAATTTGGGGTCCAGGAAGAGTCTTGTACAGAATTCACTACCTCAATTAGCTCTTAAGTCTGTAGAACGAGATACCTGGACAAAGGAAGGATCCCTAGGTAGAGGAGTAGCCCTAGAGACAAAGGGGGACTCCTGGGAATTGGGGGTGGGCCCCATGCTATCTGCTTTTCTCAGACCTCAGAGGCCCTTGGGTCTGATACTGAGGGGCCTGGACTTGATTCTGTAGTTAGTGGAGAACTGCTGAAGGATAAATACATGTGGCCCTTTGACAGGCTCTATTTATCCAGGAAAGAGTTTAAAAGTGACTCCACATGGCCATGGCACTTTAGATGAAGTTTTCAACATCACCTTCATAAGACCAATCACCTAAAAGAAAGTGGAATGAAAGATACTTAAAATGTGTGTGTGTGTGTGTGTGGTGTGTTAGAGATACAAAAACAAAATTTTGAGTATAGGAAAAGGCACCCACTTTTATTTTTTAATGTATTTGGTACAGGGTCTCACTGCACAGCTCAGACTTGTAGTGATCGTCCTGTTTCAGCCTCCCCAGTGCTGGGATCACAGGTGTGTGTCACCACATCTGGTTTTGGTGGCCAGCACTGTGCACCTGGAGTGGTATTGTCACTACTCGTGACAACATGGGATCAAACATGGTCCTGGCACTTGCCTAGGCAGGCACTTAGACCACTGAGCTACATCCCCAGCCCTTTATTTTCTATGAGAAACAAAGATTTAAAAGAGAAGTGAGGTTTAAAAATAACACTGAGTGTCTGCCGCCTCTCAGTCTCCTGGACTAAGAAGGCTCATTATTTGTGGTGGTTGAGCTCCGAGCCTGCTATGCAGGGGGAGCTGTAGTCTGGGGGCCTTCTCTGGGGAAAGCAATTTGTCATTGTCTGTCAAAATTATATGCGCACTGACCTAACAGTCCCATGTCTAGGTCTGCATTTATTCTTCTATTTGGAGGAAGCTGCAAGTGGGCCTGCTGGTGTGTTGTAGTCTTGTGTGTAATTGCAAGAGATTAGAACGCATCTAGATTCCATAAGGGGCAGAATGGCTGATGAGTTATGTGCCATCCCTAAGAAGGAATGCTACAGAATCTCAAAGAACATGAGTGAGAATTTCTAGATGTGCTTGTCTGGCTGGGTTTCTAAAATAAAACTAAGTGAGAAAAAAATCTGTGTAAAAAGGGATGTGTGCATATGTATTTGCTCAAATATATATTGGTATCTCTGGAAGGGAGCACAAGAAATTTCTAATGAGTGGCTGGGGTATAAAAGTGGAATTTTTCATGTTTAGATCTTAGTGCCTTTGTATTTTGAAACTTATGACTCTTAGTTTAAAAAATTAAAGTGAGGCAAAAAATTATAACTAATAAATCATTAACACTCTGAGGTTCAGATATGAGGTATAATACCACTTGATGGATCCCTTTCTCAGGGACCAAGTGTGCTGGCCTTCATCTCACTCCCCCTTGTGTTCCCTTGTCCCTGCTTCTCCCTAAAACAACGGCTGCTGTCCCTGTCCTAGGCACTTGTGAATCTGTGTGTGATGTGGGGAGGGGGTTCTTGGGAAGGGAGACCCGCAAAGGGACAGAGCAATGAACAACCTACATTTTTAGAGTGGAATGGAATAAAACAGATCAGAATAGAATGGAGTTGAAAACTAAAGCAGAGCACAACAATCACCCAGGCAGCAGTGGAAAATATTAAGGAATAATGTAGCTGCCTCTCAAATATAAAAGGAACACGTGTCAAAGATGTTCCTGAATCCCAGCACTCTGGAGGCTGAGGCAAGAGGATACCTGCCTATGCGAGCCCAGCCCAAGCTGCAGGGTGAATTCAAGCCCAGCTTGGATTGCATAGCAAGACCCTATCTCAAAAAACAAACAAACAAACAAACAAAAAAAATTGGCCCAGGAAAGATAGCTCAGTGCCATAGCCCCTGCCTGGCAAGTGTCAGGTCCTGAGTTTGATCCCCATTACTAAACAACAACAACAACCCAGAAAAGATTTTATTTAACTCACTAGTGAGAGAGGGAGCCTACATGATGTTCCACTCGTTCCAGGCAGCAGGCTCGTCTACTTACACATGGAGAGGGGCAGACAGGAATTTGCTTTCTTAGTCAAACAGGCCCCCTGGGAAGCAGAGAGGGCTTACATTTGCATCTCCGCTGATGAGGTTTATTTGCATTACCCTCAGCTTTCTACAATTTATAGAGTTGTAAACGCAGCTCTGTTGAAAATCGGGAGAGGTTCAGACCTATAAAGCTTGATGATCCAGAAACGCTTCCTGAAACAATGCCTTGTTAGGCCCCAGAAAATATGCTCAGCAGTATTTTCTTGCTGTTTTGAAAGGGTTTTTTTTGTTTTGTTTTGGTTTTTTTCCCCACAATTTTGTCTTTTAGAAATACCACTTGATATAGTCATGTTACGCTAGACTAGGGGAGATGGTGAAATCTAGCCATCGCATGCTCGGTTTCGCTTGGTTTACCACAGGCAGCTGTCCCAGGTTGTTGGGGCAGCTGTCCCTGTTGTGGGGTCTTTGGCAGAGAGAGGTGGAGGGAGGTCACTTACCAGCAGTTCTCTAGGTGAGGACCCAAGTTGGGTCCGTGGAGGTGAGGTAGAGAGGGCAGTTCCAGACCAGGCAGCAGGATGACTGGAAATGGCAGGGATTGGGGTCCTAGCCTGCTCTGTCCCCTCCCTGCAGCACTGCGCAGGACAGGGCCAGTTTGCACACCTGTAGTAGTGAGGCAGAATTTAAAAACTAATGATAGGGTGAACAGGAGACAAGAAAAATTGTAATTTTACTTGGCCTTTTAAGGAACACTGTAGGAAGGGCCAGCCAAATAGCTCAGCAGATTAAAGCCCTACAAGCAGGTGCAGGAGCTAGGGGTTGGAGCCCCAGGACCGCTGTGCCGGCCTGCCCCCACCCTCAGGGCACATGGAGAAGGCAATTGAGACTGGGTGGTAGTGGCGTGGCCTGTAATCTTGGGAGGCTGTAAACAGGCGAATCACTACAAGTCTGATCTAGTCTAGTAGTGAGACCCCAAACATCCTGTAGACGCATCTCTAAAATACAAAAAAAAAAAAAAAAAAAAAAAAAAAAAAAAAGAAAAGAAACACTGTAGGGCTGGTGAGATAGCTCAGCAGTCTAAAGCACCTGCTTAGGCAAGCTTAGGCAAGTGCATCTCTTGGTGCACCGTTTGATCCGCAGCATCACATGCCACACGAGCTCCACCCCCAGGGTGGGGTGAGCTGACTAAGAATAAATAATGATAGGAAAAGAAGTAGCTGGGTAGAGTGAGTGCAGGCCACCAGGAGAATTCACAGGGCCACGAGATCCACAGTGGCCATGAGATTAGTGGCAGCTGTGTTTCTCATTCCCTTTTCTGACATCAGATCAGGGGGCCTGTCAAAAACCTGCTCAATGTCAAGTGAGAGAAATTGAAGACAATGTTTTCTGATCAGTACCAGATACAGGGCTTGGAAACTTTTTTTTTCTTTTCTTTTAAAGAGAATAAAAAAGAAATTTAAATCATTAAAATGATACAGATGGTGGGGAGATGGCTCAGTAGAATAAGTGCTTCCCTGGCAAGCACAAGGGCCTGAGTTCAATCCCTGGTTCTGCCTAAATAAATAAATAAATAAGATACAGAATTTCAAACAAAAAGGTAGGAAGTCAACAATGATTGTTATATTGCATATTATCTTCAAAATAGTTGTCCAGATTACCAGATATAAGCATGCAAAATTGATCAAAAAGTTAATCTTTAACTGTTGCTTTCAATAAACCAACAGGAATGAGCAGTACAATTACCTTAGCTATCATGTGTGTGCATATATATTTCCCTTCTTTTCTCTTTTTCCTCATCCCAGTTGTTCTTTCCTTTTGAACAGTTTCTTTCCCTTTCACAATGTGTACTGTACCATCCCAATTTTATTTTCTCTTTCAGTTCCTTATGGTAAGGAGACAATGCAATGCTTCCATGCATGGCTCTGATTTATTCCACTTAAGAGCATGGTTTCTAGCTGCACCCATTTACTTTGAGGACACTTTCTGCCCACTGATGCCCTGGCTTTCTGTGACTGACAGGTCACACAGCTGACCATACCCTGATCTCCTGTCTCAGCCTGACGGCCTGGAGGAATGCACATCTCAGATCACCCACCTTGAAGACACCATACAAATATCCAGCTCCAGATCATAAAGTGTCTCCATCTCTTGAGCGCCTACACTCTATTTCTTTGAGTGTACTTTTAAATTTTCTACCTAATAAATCCCTTTATGCCTGCTACTCACAAATTCTTCTTACATGTTGGGAGTCAGTGAACCTGCAACTTAATTCTATGGGTAGGGTGGGAACCTCCTCAGCCCTGTCTAGTGACAGCTGAGGAATCTTTTTTTTTTTTTAATGTAAAGATAAAATTTCACAGCAAACTAATAAGAGAATTAGAGTAAATATACTATATCATTATCTTCAAAGTAGTTACTCAGAATACCAGACATAGACATAAAGGATTATTTTATAGAAAAAGAAACATACAGATAATAGCACAAGACTTTCTTCCCAGTAGGCTAAAAGAAATGAGGTGAAGGAGGAGAGGTCAGCTCCCCATTCCTCTCCAGCCACACATGCTCCCCAGAATAAATTGGAGCCACGTATGGAAGCATTGCTTGCTGATGCCCTCACCGGGTGGGCCTAAAGGTCCTCAGTGGTTATTCCTGTCATGAGCTGCTCCTGGCTCTTCTGCAGCCTGAGCTGGACGCACTGAACCACATCTCTCTCAGCTACACATTGTGTTTCCTCTCCTGCACCATCCTTCCCCTAGCTCTGTTCCCAGTGGTCTACTCTTGTAGGCCCTCTGCACTGGGTTTTACCCTTTCCAGTGGAATCCCTGTACATGGAATTTCAGGCCGGCCTGGACTGCCTTTCCCCAGCATGTCTTCTGTCTGGTCCACACGATCCTTTGTCCTGATGTCCAGGAGGACAGTACCTGGCAGGGACTCCTTTCCCCTTCCATCACAGCCACTGGTCTTTTAGATCATCCATGCTGCAATTAGACCCAGGGCTTGGGATCTCTGACATTGCAGGGAAACCAACCCAACGCCCCCAACAGTCTCCTCAAAGCTCCCACTCGCTCTCTCTCCCCTTCACTCTCCCTTCTCTCACCTTAGACAATGACTCACTTCTTCACCATGCCAGGTACAATCTGAACACAGCTTTCCCCAAAGAAATGCTCTTTGAGGGGCCAGGGAGATGGCTCAGTGGAATAAGCACTTCCCTGGCAAGTGCAAGGGCCTAAGTTCAATCCCCAGTTCTGCCAAAAAAAAGAAATGCTCTTTGAAGCTCTACTTTTCTTGAAACTTCTAGCCTCAAACTGAATAAGGTATTTAAGAATCCTGTAATGAAGCTGGGCACAGTGGTACATGCCTATAATCCTTACCACTCTGGAAGCTGAGGCAGGGAGGATCATAGGTTTGAAGCCAGCTTGGGCAATTTAGCAAGACCTTATCTTAAAACAAAGAAATAGGCATTTTGGAAACAATTATATTGGAAATAGCAAATGGCTACTAAGACACACTGGCACCCCGAAGCCCCAGGGCATCCTTATTATTGTTCCCCAGGCCAGCAGGAGGTCCTTTCCAACTCACTACTGGTGAGTTGAATCCTCAAGTTTTTGATCCAATTTTGCCTCTAACTTGTTGCCTCTCCCCAAATCCAGAGCTTCAGGCAGATGTTCTCAAGATCCATTTTCTTCTCAACATGCACAGTTCTGTGGTGGGTTTGTGGCTTTGCACCTTGAGGGACATGGACAGTTCATGAAGGAGGAAATTCCTCCTGAGAGCAAGGATTTCTTGGAGAAAACATGATGCACATGCAGATTCTGTGTGCTGGTCCCTGGGAATTAAAAATCACTCTGAATACTGCTGGAGCTGCTGGTCTGCAACCAGTTGTAAAGTCCCAGGGGATGACCCCTTGCTTTGGACGTTATAGGAACCCCTGTACCAAGCTCTGGGAAGAACCAGGTCAGAGGGCAGATTGGAATGGTCCCAGGCTATGTTGTTCTCTAAGGTGAGGCAGACACATTTCTGGTGCTCAGTGCTACAGTTGTTCCGATGCCCTTGGCTGTGGTGTGGTGGAGCTCTCAAGCGAGGGACATAGGGAAGTGTAACTTTCCTTGCAAAACACTCGCTCAGGCCTGGGGAGATGGCTCAGTGGAATAAGTGCTTCCCTGGCAAGCGCAAGGGCCTGAGTTCAATCCCTGGTTCTGCAAAAAAAAAAAAAAAAAAAAAAAAAATTGCTCATCTGGTCCCTCTTAAATGCCCCTGTGTGTCACTACCTTATGTATCACACCCATTTCCCCTTCTGTTGATCATTCAGCAGGTGTCAGGCAGTACTGTGTTCAGAGGAGACAAAGATAGATTCATGAGAAGAAGGGATGGTGGGTATTTGGGAGCTCACTAGATTTTGCTTAGTCAGTGATGGGTGCAGTACCATGTAACCAGAGAAGGTCCATGGGAGTCCCCAAGGGACAATGTGATAGTCTCAGGGAAAGGAGTTGTGTTCTGTCAATCCCACTGCCAGAGCAGCTGGCTGGACCTCAGGGCTCCAGACCTCCCTGCAGTGCCCAAGGGCTGCACTGCAGGAGGAGATTCAAGGGTGACTAATGGCCCTGACCTTCACATAGTCAGTTCTAGGAAAGAGGCTGCTTGCAGAAATGAGGTCAGCCCAGTCACTAGAAGTGAAGGCAGAGAAAGGAACCGCCTGGGTGCTGTTTATAAACATGCAAACAGTCTTCTGGACAAGTGATTACTCAAGCAGGAGACTGCTCACAGATGGCGGCCAGGGCTGGGAGCACAGGCATAATAACCAAGTGGGCATATGCCACCAGGTATGCGTGGGCACAGCAGGCCAAGCCAGGTGGGCTGAGGGGCTCACTGTCCACTCACCATCCTGAGGTCACTTGGGCTCCCTCAGAGCCACTGCCCAGCCAGGGAGTTTTCACCATTGCTTTCTTATTTTCCTGCCCCCTTCTGATCACAGCAGCTTGGGACTCTCACAAATGTACACACTCAGTCATGGACTGCATCTTTCTCATCAGGAGGCCCCGGGTGTGCTCTGGAGATCAGAACTGAGGTCCCTCTGCAGGCAGGCTCCTGTTCAGACAGGGAGAGGTGGCAGGGTGTTGGGAGAGGTCAGGGAGCATGCAGGAGTGGGCAATCCAGGGCAGGGCCATGCCTGAGCAGCCTGCTCTGACCTTCAGGCCTGGGCCTGGAGCTCATCCTGTGGTTGCCACCACTGCCCCTATCTCCCCCTTTGCAGCTTTTCACACTGAGTTGTAACTGCCTGTTCCAGGGTTTGGGTCCTCTCCCTGTCCTCCAGCCTCACACTGACATCTGTGGGAACAAGGACCCTGCCCGTGTGTGTGTGTCCCTGCTGGCACAGTGCTTATTTGTGGACAGATTCTGTGAACAGCGCTGATGATGTCCACTGGAGATGGAGGTTATTTCAAATCCAAGAAAACAGACTTCGACTGGCTTGGAGGGCTCAGTGAAGAATAAGAGCAGAAATGCCATGGCTACCAAGGGTAGTGGTTCTCACAATATGGTCCCCAGGCCAGAAGCATCAGCACCACCTAGACAATTCCAGCCTTATTTCACGCTTACTAAGTCAGGGACCTTTGAGGGAGCAATGGACTCAGAGTTTAGTAAACCTCCTAAGTGGCCACTGAACTTTTACAGACTGACTGGGCCATGCTGGTGGCTTTGCAGTCAGGCAAGGCAAATGAAATTAATCTCTCTTCTTTCAATCGGTTGGAGGTGACTGCTTAGAGCTCTTGAATGAAGGATTCTAATGCCATGGCTGTGCAGGGTGACAGGTGCCATGACTTACTTACCACAGGTGCAGGAAGAGGAATCCCCAGGTCCTTATTCCACCCTCAGGTCTGGATTTATGCAAAAGGTGACAGAGGCAGTGCTTGGGCCTGAGGTTGTTCTGACTGTTGCCAGCTCGGGACCCACACTATGCCCCTTGACAGTAGTCTTCCTATAACTGGGTCCTTTGCTTCTGCACAGAACTCATCCATACTGACACCCACCCAACCCTCCCCACCACCTCTGGCCTACTGGGGTTTGATCATTGATGTCCTGCCCTATTGGGGTTTGACCGTTGCCCTTACCCCCTGTTCTAGGTATGACCTTCTAACCATCCCTATGCTGCCCACTGTAAGCAGCTCAGGTTCTTCAGTTGTCCCCTTGGGCACACACAATGCTGGTCTGTGATGCAAAAAACCAGCCTGTTCCTCTTGCTGCCATTTGCAAACTTCACACCAACCAGGTCCACCCATGTTCATGTGCTAGGCCCAGCCATGCTGGTGACCCCAGTTATCTAAGTGAGGGGTTATGGTGATGAGACCCACGAAGACAGAAGCACCACAGTCACCATATGAGAAATCAGGGGGTCAGATGCACTAAGCACCTCTTGATTTGGTACACTGGCTCTGGGGCTTTGCCTTCATGGACCCAGTCTCCTGGCTCTGGGGCTTTGCCTTCATGCCATGGGGGGAGGGGAGGACCAAGGATGGCTCTGGTGGAGGTGGTGAGGATTCTAGGAGGAGCTGTGGGAGTCTGGATCTAGGAGAACAAGCAGGGAGGGCCAAGCAGAGCTGCCGCATTATCCAGGCCAGATATGGTACTGGCTGTGGATACAGAAGGAACCTGAGATATAAAAGGATGCTTGAGGCTCCCTAGAGGGTGTGCAGGTTGGCGAGTTCCATGCAGCATTAAGGAGGGATGGGAGTCTGGCACAGTCCTTCGGAAAGAAAAGAGTGGGATGGGACTAAGAACAGGGGCTTGGGGTCAGTGGCCTGAGGGCAGGAACAGGGTGTTGGGCTGGGCAGGCACCATGGGCTGGGCTGATTCAGAGAGAAGATCCCCACCCCAGGGCACTACAGGAAAAGGGAGAGGTGGAGGAAGGCAGGGAATGAACTGCTGTGGAGTCAAGGCCTGGCTTGTAGGGTGGCTGCATGGGCTAGGGGCTTGTGCCAACCAGGCAGGAGGAGCCCAGGGACAGGGCACTAGGAGGCACCAGAGGACACTGGGGTCTGGCGGGCTGCTCTGCAGTAAGATGCTGCAGAGAAGAACAGAGAGGGAGGCAGAGCATCAGGGCATGTGGGGCACCTGAGCCCACTGCATCTCCAGGGAGACCCTTTTGCGGGCAGGTTCGCAGGTCGTTCTGAGCCTGGGAACTTGCTGACAAAAGTCGTTCTCTAAGGTCCAATTCTCCCCTCCTTATGATCACACTCTTGCCCTACTCTGTCTGTGTCTGTCTGTCTGTTTCTTACACACACACACACACACACACACACACACACACACACACACACCACTCCCCACCCCCATGCCTTTCCATCACTGACTTCTCGAAGCCAGCCTGAAGGTACATTGCCCCAACCTTCACCTCTTATG
>PVKA01043278.1:0-16853 GCA_004027165.1 Ctenomys sociabilis | reverse complement strand
TTTTTTTTTTTTTTTTTTTTTTTTTTTTTTTTTTTTTTTTTTTTTTTTTTTTGTCTTTTTGAGACAGGGTCTCACTATGCAGTTCAGGCTGGCCTTAAGCTCACTTTGTAGCTCAAGCTGGTCTCGAACTCGTAACAATCCTCCTGTCTCAGCCTCCCGAGTGCTGGGATTACAGGCATGCGCCACCACGCCCGGCTTGATTTGCAATTCTTATGTGTGAAAGTCACTTAACTTCAAATCAAATACATTTATTACAAAGAAAAGGTAAAATGTCACTCAGAGGTTACTGGCCTTGAGGGGAATCACAGATACATTTCTAACATTTTTCTAACCTTTGGTTGGATATTCAGATATAACTCTTTCAATATTCCATTCTTATATTGCAAATGCACTGATCTTTCATGTCTTGGACACTCTCTCCATGGTGTGCAATTAACTGAGACAAAATATAATATAAAAACACTTTAAAGAACCTAAATCAGCTTAGGAAATTTTGCTATAGAGAAATAAATTTATTTATGAAAGGCATATTGTGTTGGCATTCTTTTTTTAAGTGGCAGGTACACTACCTGTTTAGAATCAATACGCAGGACCTTTTAAATACATTATTCCACTCTCTTATGTAGAGGTGAATAAAAAAGAACATATTTTTAAATATACTTTTATCTATTGTCTACTAGGCAGTGACTTTCTCACACAATATATAATTCACTTATTTCCCATTAATTACAATGCCGGCTATGGGATTTTCATATATGAAATTTACTATGTTGAGGTAGGTTTCTAGTCTATCTATATTATTGACCATTTTCATTATGAATGGATGCTAGACTTTATGAAACGCTGTGCCCACATCTATTGAGATAATCCTGTGTTATTTTTTCTTCCATTTTGTTTGTGTTATACAACATTGTGAGGCGAACGTGACAACCACTACACTACGGAAGCCCGTTTGTGTTATACAACATTGAATGATTTCTGAACATTAAGCCATCCTGAATAGTTGGTCATGGTGTATTATCTTAATATGTCATTGAAGTAAATTTGTTAGTGTTATATTGATAAATTTACACTGATATTAAATGAGAATATTTATCCCTAGATTTATTTTCTTTTACTGTCTTTGTCTAGTTTTGGTATGAGGGTGATAGCCCCATAGAGTGTTTTTGGAAGGGTTCTTTTTTATTCACTTTTTGAAAAATCCTTTTCTTTGGTTCCCAACAATCAAATTCATGACCTTGTGCTTACCATCCAGGCACTGTGCCACTGAGCTATATGACAGCCCTTCTCTATGCCAACATCAAAACAATTTAGAAGGATTAATACTAATTCTTTAAATGTTTAGTTAAAACTATCTGGTCATTTGTTTTTGTTTTGAATTTTTGCTTAATTATTTGACCTCATTATTTATTGTTGTTATGTTTAGGCTTTCTAATTCTTCATGATTCAGTTTTTTTTATTAGCTTATTGAGAATCAAATAGCAATGAGACAGTTTCAAAACCAGTCAGTAGGACAGTTACATTAATACATTGTATATTGTTGTCTTTGTAGTGGTTATTCATAGTACAAGATGTAGACATGATACCCTGTTCAGACACTATTAGTACAAATCTTTCTTCTCACTAAATTAAGAGAAAGTAGCTGTACATTTAACCTATTTTGTATATACAGATACAAAATGGTCCCTTCATTTGTATCCCCTTTTTTGTTTAGTTTTGTCAGAGATGGGTATTCCATTGCCATTTAAATATTGTAGGTGTGTGAATTCAGCAAAATAATCCAAGATAGTCCAGTAGTCCATAATAGTAGTGGGTTACCCATAGGACCAGCAATGTCAGAAGTTGTTGACTTCAGCCTTTTACAGCTCAGCATAGTATAAGGCTTTACTTTTTATATCCTATTTTTATACTTTTCTGCTCCATGGTTAAGACCAAGATAAAGTAAGACCAATAAAACACGAAATGTAACTTTTGTATCTGACAAGGTCAGTCAGATCCCCTCAGGATTTACCCTGAAATCCTGTACTGCAGTTTGTATTTCCTTTGTCAATGTCAGCCATGTGGATGAGTCATGGCCATCGCCTGAGCAATTTGCTCTCTGTGAAAGCCTGAATGTTTTCTCTCCATGTGACTCTTCTTAGACACACTCTACATCACTGATCATGTTGCTCTATGGCCAGATAATCTCCTTGATCAGAAAATTTGGAACACAGCTGAGTTACATGGTGTTATAGTACAGGTTCTCCTATGTCCTGAATCCTTAGTGACCATGAAAGGCTAAGGTCAAAATGTTGGCAATCTTTACAGCCCTTCTTTTTCTCTAATTTTTGGTCTGGAAAATTAAGTTTTTAGCACTTCAGAAGGAAAGCTTAATGATATTATTACCCTATAACATAGGCAGTTGAGCTTAACCTGAATATCAAACCTCTTAGACATAACACGGAACAGGTATTTTCCATCAGGTATTGATATGCTAAACTTTAAATCCCTACAGAATGTGAAGAAAAATATTTAAAATATTTTTTAAAATACGCATAAATAATTACACAAAACAGGCATAGACAATTTATACAAAAATTTATAAATCTAACCATAGATAGCATTGTAACAGGACAGTTCTATGACATTTTTTCTTGTCTCTTATTTTCATTTATTATCTTTCTTTTTATTATTTATTTATTTATTTATTTATTTTGGTGGAACTGGGGATTGAACTCATGCACTTGCACTTGCCAGGGAAGCGCTATCTTTCTTTTTAAATAACATTTACTTGAGAGACAGTACAGCAGTAATTGGTATGTCATGACAAGCACTATGTATTTTGAAGACTAGAATGACAGGCATTCCAAGCACGATCCTAGTATTACACATTGCTATTTTCAATCCAGTTGCTTAGTTCGTAGGTACATGATTCTGTTTTGCTAAGTTCTATACTTATAGGATTTTTTCTACTATTTCCTAAGTTACACAGCTGTCGACATATAATTTTCTTAATATTTTCTTATGAGTATTTAAATCCTGAAGCATACACTGCAATGTCTGTTCTATCATTTACAGTTATTCATTTTAGTATCATTTCTTAGCCTAGCTATGAATTTGTCAATTTTCTTAATAGTTTCAAGCAACTCTTTGTTGTGATAGTTTTTTCTATTTTCCATTTGATCTATTATTTCTCCACTTTTTATTGTTTCATTCTGATAACTATGGGGTTAGATTTTGATTATTTTTCTAATCCCATAACATGAAATTAGGTCGTTTATTTTAGACCTTTCTTTGTTTATAAAGTAAGTGTTTATTAGTGCTTTATAATCTTTAAACTTAATATTACCTTTGTTGAATTCCATTGCTTTTGTTATATCAGTTTTCTCATTTTTGTTTGTCTGAAGTTACTTTTTAAATTCTGTTTTGATTTCTTCTTTGACTCAATCTTTGTCCAAGAGTATTTTATTTAGCTTCTCTGTGTTAGTGAATTTCTGGTTTCTTACTGTTAGTGACTTCTGGTTTTATTCTACTGTGGTTGGAAAAGACTTAAAGTGACTTTCATATTATTTAATTTGCTAAGATTTATTTTCGGGGTCAGCAAAATAGCTCAGCAGTCTAAAGCACCTGCCTAGCCAAGCTTAGGTAGCCACAGGGGACCGTGGTTCAATCTCTGACACCACATGCTATGCCAGCCCCACCCTCAAGGTGGGCTGCATCAGCCAAAAAAAGAAAAGATGTATTTTTGTACCTTATGAATGATATATATTGCAGAACCTCCATGTACTTTTGAGCAAGACTGTTTGTTCCTGCTGTTATAGGAGAAATTTTTGTAGATGTGTACTATGACCATTTGTATACAATGTTGTTCCAGCAAGTTGTTTCTTTATTGATTTTGTCTGGACACTCCATTCATTATTGTAAAAGAGGTACTTTCAGTCCCATGTTATTGTGCTGCTGTCAATTTCTGTTGTCAGATCTGTCAATATTTGCTTTATATATTTAGCTTCTCTGATGTTAGGTCATGATAACATCTCACCTCTTGAACTGATTCCTTTAAATTTATATGATGCCTTTTTTTCTCTGTATAGGTAATTATAGACAATATCTATTTTATCTGCTCTAAATATGAACAGTTCTGCATAAGTATTTGTATACCAGGTAATATAACAAAAATATTCTTTGAACCTATGGTTTATAACTGAAGGAGAAATAAGAAATCTCTAATATTTCTTTGCTGATATTTCTCAGATACATTTTCTCCATAACATTTTTTTCTTCAAATTGAAGTCCAAAGCTTTTAGTAGATTTGGTTTTCCTGTGCTCATTACAAAATTTTGAGATCCATAATTAGGCCTTAGAGCATAATATGAATCAAGATCTTGTCTATAATTAATTTAGTAAACTATGCAATCTATACTAGTGAATCATTTTAGCCCTGAAATAAAATCCATACTTTTTTCCAGTTAGTACTCTAATTTAAACCGAAGGTCAGAACTGGGCGTGGTGGCGCATGCCTGTAATCCCAGCACTGGGGAGGCTGAGGCAGGAGGATTGTTGTGAGTTCGAGACCAGCCTGAGCTACAAAGTGAGCTTAAGGCCAGCTTTAATTGCATAGTGAGACCCTGTCTCAAAAAGACAAAAAAAAAATAAAATAAAATAAACCGAAGGTCAGTTAAGCAAGTTAAAGAAGATATTCTACATGTTTTTTATTCAATTAAGAAGTATATGGAGAAAAAAATCAGATACTTGAACAAGTTGATGATAAGTTCCTAATACTTCTCTCTCCTTCAACTTTCTGTAAGTTTTAAACATACACACAAGTTAGTTTTTAACCTCTACCATCAGGAACAATTTGCACCCTAGAAATAAATTTAACTCATTATCAATGTACTAAGTATGTTCACAGCCCGTTTAGTGTGTTAAAGATGAAAGATGAATAGGTCTTACTCTAACTTTATGAAACTATGCTGGTACCTTGCTCTATGAACTTAATTCTTTCAACAGTTTTGGTCATAAATGCAATTGGACAAGTTGGTTGTCATCCAAATTGCTTTGTGACCAGAATTGTGGAAAAAATAAAGTTCAAGAACTGAGTTACCATGTATATATGTCTGGATATATGGCAAACGGTGAGAACCATTCTATAACCACCAAAATCTCCAATAACAAGTTTCATTTTTACTTTACATTGATAATTAGATAATATAACCTCAAATCTCTACTTCCTCTTCCATTTTAGATATAAAAATAACCACACTAAAGTGCTTTGTCTTGTCTTTCATTTCCTATAATTTCTTTTTTCCTTATATCCTTTTTGAAAACTTTTTTTCCTTTTTTTACCTCTTCTCTTCCCCTCACACTCTTCACCTTAAACTAGTGATGGCAAACCTATGAATATGTGTGGTTTTTCTTTAAGAAAAAAACTATTGATGTACGAATTGTTACTTTAAATTAAAAAGTAAACATTCAGGGTTAAATATGCAGGTTTTGGGTTGGCACTTGTCTGTAAAAGGTTTGTCATCATTAGCAGAAGATATTTGTCATCAGAAATACTCAACTGTCTTCCTTAATCACTGAAAAATGTGTGAAATTATTAAAACAAGTTTTAAATTGTGATTGGCTCTGTAGAGACTGATACAACTTATAGTTTTTCTCTTCTTGCAATGCACCAACTGGGACTAATTCTAATACATTGAGTAAGTTGAAGTGTATAAACATCGAAAAATAATCCAAGCTTAGGGGACATAACAGGGACACACATACTGGCTAAAGAATACTCCATGGAAGAAACAAGTTTTTCTACCCTAAATCATATTCAAACCTGAGTACAACAATCAAAAGACTTGAGGAATAAGAGGCAATGATACACTTTCAAACACGTAACTCCCCAAAATCTGATCATATTGACATTAAAGTAGATGACATTCTAAGCAAAGTACTCAAAATCTAAATGGTTAAAATGTTTGAACAATTCAAAGAAGAAACAAATCAGTAAGATTTAGTAAGCTCAAGAGGATAGAAATGAACAAATAAAGGATTTAATAACAAAATGTTCAGTGAGTTTAAACAAGACAAACCACAATCTGATTTGAATAATACAGATAGGAATAACTGTTATAATAAGGAATTAGATATTACAAAAAGAAATCAGTCAGAAATCAAAGATATTAAAAGTTCAACTCAAAGTATGAGAAGAATGAAATGTCTGTTACAATAAATCTCATCAATCCTGAAAAGTATTAATAGACTAAACATCAAAGGATGAAACACAATATATATCACTTAGCAGGACCCATACAACAAGCAGGTGCTGCAATTTTTACTCTTAGACAAAAATAAACACCAAGCTTAAACTGATTGGAAGAGGGAAAAAAAGTCAGTATATACTAGTTAAGGAAACAATACAATAGGAAGAGACAATACTTACAAATATATTTGCACTGAAAACTACAGCATCTATCTTCATTCATAAATACTGCTGTAAATGAGAGATCAAATAAACCCAAATGCAATCAGACTGAGTTACTGCAATACAACAAGTTCTTGACTTAAGAACAAGTTCTATTCTGGGTGAGTATTCATGAGTTGGATTTGTCTGTAAGTCCAACAAATTTGGTCTTATATACCTTTGACACAAATATACAATGCACATTGCTTTGTCCCTCCTAGCAATCCCTGAGACATCACCACTAATTTTCCTCTTGCTTCAACACATCCTGAACTCTGAGGGCTCATAGTAGTATTGTATATACAATGTCACGGTATACAGTAAGCACTTGCGGCACAACAGTGTCAGTGTCTAGCAGACAATGGAGCTACTTCCATGATTTATTTGCATTTATGAATGTTTGTAATGTGAGGCCCATTTGTATCTGTGAGAGCTGAAAATGCAAATGTTCCTAAGTTGAAAGACTTACTGTACTCCATTTCTACAATAAGATCAACTAAGCAAAAAAATCAATAAAGATCAACTAAGCAAAATTCAACAAATATCAGAGTTGAATCACACACTTAAAAAAGACAGTGCACATCTTCAGTGTTCTACCTTACCTCAAGAGATACACATTCTACTCAGTGTCACCTATAACTTGTTGCAAAACAGACCACCTGCAAAATAGAATGCTTAAATAAAGAGAAAAACATTGAAATCACTTCATCTTTACAATCAGACCATTGTGCATTTAAAATAAAAATCATAGAAAAAATCACAAAACATTTATAAACATCTGTAAAAGTAATGTCCTCTCTTCCCAAGTGTAGGCAAATACATGTTTAAAAAGTTTCTGTTACCTTTAAATATTTACTTAATGCATGCTTGCTGTCATCCCAACTAGAGTGTAAGTAATATCAAGGGCTACATCATGTTATTGTGTATGTTGTCCCTCTTATTGTTTCTCAATTTATTTCTCTTATAAATTTAAATAGTAGAGTTTGATAACAATATACTAACTCTAAAAAGCCAATGGAACCTCTATTATTTTTAAAATATCTTGCCACATACTCTTAGTCTCTAATAGGAAAGCTCCAGCCTCTGTTTTATCTGCTTCTACATTAATCATTTCCGCTTACTACAGTACTTTTTAAGTGGATCAACTGCTTAATTTCCTACTGAAGATATCCTCTCATGTACTTGAAGACATTTATTAAGCTTGGATAGCTTCCTTTGTTGCCACTCAATAGCCTGAACTCCTTCATCTTCGTTCAGAGAAGTAATTTCCTATCCAGATTTTAATCATGTCAGATGATCATCTCTGGATTTCTTCCAGTTTCTTCCATATGTTTTTGTAATTGGAAGGATTTAAACTTTAGCTCTAAAGATCCTGAGGCAAAAGCCATACAATCAACCACTTTCCCCATCAAGCATCACTCCCAGAACAACTAGAATAATGGCTTTATTTATCTTCCTTGGTTTGATGTAGTTAAGAGTTAGGCAAGCCTAACTTTTCCCTTTATAATCAGTGATAAGTCTCTAAATTCTTTCGTGAGGAAGGCCATCCTGAAGAATTTTGGCTTTAGAACGTAATTTCATGCTCTGAGACTAATATGAATAACTTTACTAAAGTGAAATGCAATAAATTAAAGACACATATTTTTACTATGCTTTTCAAGGAGAGATCATGTTCTCTCTCCTCCCAAATTTATGGTGAGGAACTGCTTTGACAAATGGACCCTGGAGAAAGGGATAGTATGCATACTCCATGCATACTTGGTAGGCCTAGCAATTACCACTTTCATACTTTTTTTGTGGATGGCTGAGCCCACCCTGGGAGTGAGGTTGGCACTGCATGTGGTGGCAGAGATAAAACCATGGCCTCTGTAATTGCCTAAGCTCACCTGCACGTGCTCTATACCACTGAGCTATCTTGCCAGCCCACCCAGTTCTATACTTTGGTAGTCCAAACAGACCACGTAAGAAGTTCAAATGTCTGACTGGGAGAACCTATACAAAGATAACATGAAGAGGAGGAGACACTTGAGTCAAGCTTTCAGTGGTCATTGCCAAGTTGTTAGGCATACTAGTAAGGCTATGTTGGATTCTCCATACCAGGCTAACTAGCAGCTAAATACCATGGGTTGGCCAAATAAATACCATGTGGTCAGAAAAATTTTCTTACTAGGCCGTTCCCTAGTTCATGACAATTAATATTGTGAAGAATAATAATAAACTATCTTTTTTTTGGTGGAACTGGGGATTGAACTCAGGCCCTTGCACTTACCAGGCAAGCACTTATTCTACTGAGCTATGAGCTCCCTGAACCCAATAAACTATCTTAGTAAGTTATTAATTGTATAATGATTTGTTATGCAATAACAGATAAGCTGAGTAAGTAGGAAATATAATCTCTATTTTTTCTGTATTAACAACCTTTTATGCATGTCTTTAAAATATTTTCTTAACCTATAAACATCCTAGAGTAATTTGGCTAATTCTTTATGGTTGAGGTTGAAACTACTGGGATTAACATAGAGGACTTTATTATACAGTCAAAAAATTCCAAATGTTCCTCAAAGAACACAGATTTCAAGGTTTTGAGCCATGGCAATTAGCTCATCCAGCAACCTTAGGAAAGATTAAAATACTAAGCAGTCAATTTAGTCTCTCTATGGCAGTTTCTGCTATTTTTGTCTTGAGAATCCAATCTTCCATGTGGTCAAGATGATGAGATCATGCTACCAAGATTATGTAGAGTTGAAATGGCTTTTGTCATTGTGATAGGATTAATAAGATTTCTGCTGCAACCTGATCTAACTGGAAGATCAAGTATTGTGTCTCACATATTTATGGTACTGGGTGATACATAATTGAGCTTCCTTATACAAATAAAGCTTTAGTGATGTGACAGAGAAAGGGGTTGGTTTGTGAAGAAAGGAAAGGGAATAGTAAACAGTGTATTCTAGGATTATTTTCTCCATTTACACAGGCGATGAATATCGATTCATAATTATCTGTCTACTGAAACAAAGATCTGTTATTGCAGGTTCTGTGAAAATACTGCGCACTGGTAGTAACCCTTCTTGTTCAAAGTTTTGCTTGTTCAGGGTTCCTACATTTGGACTTTCTACAAGCTTTTGTAAGATTCCAAGCAATATCTGTATACACACATTGCACATTATGTAGTTACCAATTAATAAGTAAGACTCAATCCCTCATAATGATTTTCTGTTGAGGCAGGTGGATAGCCACGAGTTAAAAGTCATTCTGTACTACACGATGAGACCTTACCTTAAAATCAAAGTTACCTACAAAAATTATTTTTAATTTCATTGCCAAAAATGTGATTCATAGCTTACTCCCATTTCTTAAACTATGAAAAAACAGATGTGTATCCACTCATGTACAAATACAACACACACACACACACACACACACACACACACACACACACACACACAGAGTATAGAAGGCAGTTGCAATGAATTTCTCAGTGTTTTCAGCTACTCTTTTATGATGACCTCTGGCTACCCAGAGAGGGAATAATGGTGTCCTGAATGATTAACTCACTTGATGTCAGCCCAGAGTCAGAATAATCCAATTCAAAATTACAATACAAAGATACAAACAATATGTTGCATGTAGTTCTTTGTGAATAAATATTCAGGATTTTAGAAAAGTATGCTAGAGATCTGAAGATATGGAAACTTGCAAAGTCACTGATGACAATTCAGTCAAATCATTGGTGAGAGATGACAGAGGATGGCTGAAAATGAGGCAATATTTGGGCTTCCTTGTACTAGGGGATTAAATTTTCATCATCTTTCCAACTGTCTAATAATGTATTGCACTCATAAAAACACCACAGTATGACCTGATTTTCACTAGATCTGACTCCATGTAACTTCTGGTTCTTTACAAAAGTCAATATAACTATGAAACATCCATGTTTCCATCTCACCCTCAGAAAAAACTGCTGTCATCAAGAAGTTAGACAATAACAAATGCTGGAGAGGCTGTGGGGGAAAAAGAATCCTTTTTCAATATTGGTGGGAGTGTAGACTGGTATAACCACTATGGAAATCAGTGTGGAGATTCCTCAAACAGGATTACAGGTCCCATTTCACCCAGCTATTCCCCTTCTGGGTATTTTTCCAAAAGAACTGAAAACCTCATGCCACTGTGATATATGTGCACCCATGTTTTTAGGAGCACAATGTGCCATAGCTAAATCCTGGAAACTGCTCAAATGCACATCAACTAAGGAATGGATAAAGATGATGTGGTATTTTTACACAATGGAGTATTATTCAGCAATAAAAAAGGATAAATTGGAGGCGTTTATCCATAAATGGAATGCAATTGGAAGCTATAGTCTTAAATGAAATAAATTTGGCCTGCATGTGCAAACATTGTATTATCTCCCTAGTAAAAAAAATCTGAAAGAGTAAATGAAATCAGAAGGGTACAATAGATACTGTGAAAAGAGAATGAACCTGTTCAAAAGGAAGGAATTACTGAGATGAGAAGGACAGTAGAGAGAGTGGGAGAAAGAGATTTATCAATGTATGTGTGCAGGATGGCTTGGATAATTGTACTGTAGGTTTCTGCTGGTCTAAAGAAAGGAACAGTTAATACTTAATTTTTGTCTCCTTTTTCATTTTTTTCTTTCTTCATTTTGTATAACTTTTTCAGGTTTGCATGCATATATCTGATAATCAGTTGAAGAAACACTATGCAATACAATGGATACTGTAGAATTCATATTTTGTTTAGTCAAATCTCTATAATTTTACTTTTATTATTATTTTGTATTCTCTTTTAAAAATTAAAAATAAATGTATTCACCACATTAAGACAACCAAGATTAAGTGTGTTAACATGAAGTTGAGTATGAGGCAATGCATCTTTTACTATAGTAACTTTAAAAATTTAAGTACTCACCATATTTTGATGACACCTTTATTGAGCTAAGGGAAACATTTTGCATGAGTGAGGCTGATTTCAGACTTGACCACAGCCAACTGAGGCACAAAGATTTATTACCACAAGTGTGGCACCTCGTGGTGGGGGTAGGACTGAAGAGGAGATTTCAGCCACTTCTGAGAGGCAGAACGTTAGGTACACAGTGAAAAAAATATTTGGCTTATAAACTAGAATACAAGTTAGGTTACCAGGAAAATCTTTAAGATAACTGAATGGGCAGTGAAAAATCAAGAATCCTTGAAGTGCCACACCCTTAATCTGCCAGAGCCCTCTAAAGGTTGGGACACTTACAGGAATGCACAGTAAACCCTCTGCTTAGTTAATAACAAAATTATTTGGGATTGGTACGAACATTACTGTCTAGGAAGAAGACACATGCTGAACATTCTAGTCATGGCTATGCTACATGTCAACAGCACAGAACAACAGATGAAGGCATCTGTCAGAAGGCATCTAGGGAAGCCTTATGATTGATTTTTCTAAAATCCAGGAGACCCTCAAGTAACAAGTTCACATGATCATGTATTTTATAAAACTGGACAAGATTACTCTTTGTAGTTCACTGTTCTTCTCGTTGTGGAAACATGGCTTTTATTTTTTATGTTATTCTGTCCAAGGTCCCCTTTTATGAGCAAATAAACTAATGGGACACTACAGAGTTAAAGATAATTTGGAAACATTGAGTGTATTAGGATTTTTTTCTCAGTTTGTCCAAGAAAAGATATTTCTGGCAGGTTCATGTAACAGTGGCTTCAGAAAAACTTATACACTCTTCTCACTGGCATAATGTTTTATACAGGATCAGGTATTTTCCCTTTACATAAACATCTACTAAGGAACTTAGTATTGAAGGGTTATGGATATGAAAAACAGAACTAGGTATGAAATATATGAAGCTGGGTGTTACTCTTTGAAAAATTCTTCCATTGCTATGTGCTACATAACACCATAATACAAATTTAGCCCCCACCAAAGCTTATAAAAATAGAAATTCTCTCATCTGAAATAAATTTGAGGGGCCGGGGAGATGGCTCAGTAGAATAGGTGCTTCCCTGGCAAGCACAAGGGTCTGAGTTCAATCCTTGGTTCTGCCAAAAAAAAGAAAGAAAGAAAGAAAGAAAGAAAGAAAGAAAGAAAGAAAGAAAGAAAGAAAGAAAGAAAGAAATTTGATGACATAGTATATGATATTATAAAAGCACCATTTTTACCTGTTTTGACAAGAGGCACACATACAGATATCTCTTGACTTCTTTCTTGTGGAGAAGATAGATAAAACAGGTACCACTACTAACAATAGCTAATTAAAACTATTTAGAAAGTTGCATGCTTTACTCATATTGGATTTTTTCTTCACGTATTCATTCCGATGCAACAAAATATACCTTTTTGGAATAAATTTTGAAAGATCTAGGTACAAAAAGACACAAAATTGTCATATGTATAGTAAAGCAATAGGAAATAACTGGTTTTCAATGACAATTACCCTAATATTTTTGTTAATAAGCCAAACTATGTGTTGCAAGTACAACTTGACATAACTTGAATCAATGCAATATAGCATTAATTTCAAATGCATTTGGATTGTTCATATATGAGTTCTTTCTTTGTAAGTATATATTTAGTTTGCCTCATGTACTGCCATTAAAAATTCTAGGAATGAGCCGTGCGTGGTGGCGCAGGCCTGTAAACCCAGCACTCGGGAGGCTGAGGCAGGAGGATTGTTGTGAGTTCAAGACCAGCCTGAGCTACAAAGTGAGCTTAAGGCCAGCCTGAACTGCATAGTGAGACCCTGTCTCAAAAAGACAAAAAAAAAAATTCTAGGAATGAGGCAGAGGATATAGCTCAGTGTAGAGTTTGCTTAGCATGTAAATGCCATGGGTTCAACACACAGTACTACAAAAAGAGAGGGAATAAAGGGAGGGGGAGGAATAGGGGGCAGGAAGGGAAGGGGTACAGAGGGAGAGAGAAAGAGAGAGAGAGAGAGACAGAGACAGAGACAGAGAAAAAGACAGAGAGAGAGAATAACTTAGAAACTTCCAGGTATCAATAGTATAAGATACAGAGAAATTTCATATGGAGGCTTAGAGATAGAGTTCAACTGGGTATCTATCTATCTATCTATCTATCTATCTATCTATCTATCTATCTATCTATCTATCTATCTATCTATATGAAATTATATATAGTGCAGGGTCTACAGGGTCTCACTAAACAGATCAGACTCATAGTGATCCTCCCGTTTTCAGCCTCCCAAGTGTTGGGATTACAGGTGTGCCCCAACACACCCAATCTCCATTGCAGCACACCCCAAGAGTGGGGCCAGCACAGCACACCCAGGATCGCACCCAATCTGTGTTTGCCTAAGTAGGCGCTTTAGTCCACTGAGCTATCTGGCTGACCCTTCAACTGGGTCTTACTAGTTGTATGAAGTTCCACAAGTTATAGAACCTCTCTAAACTATATTTCCCTATCTGTAGGAGGTCAGTAAGTTTCAATTTATTGCATACATCAGACTGCATTAAGGGGAGGTGTATTTAACACAGTATTTGCTACAGTTATCTGTGCCTGCTGAGATGATAGTTTAAGAAAAGCATCCCATTTCCTTTATCTCCTGGATTACCCTCATTTCTGGAAAACTTAGCTATAGTTTGTTGTAGCACATTAATTACTGAAGGTTTATTTCTCAGCATACAAGTATTAAAAATTGCCGCAAATCAGCCAGTGCACAAATATAGAAAAGGAAAACTAAAGAAATAATAAAACTTCAATGGCTTTTGTTAAATGCTTCGAAAAATTTTGAAACAGTAGTTAGTTTGGCTCCCTGGTTATTACCGAAGACACATTAACCTTTTTGAAGGTGTGCTTATTTAAAGAAAAACACTATAAGTAAGGAAATAGTGATTATTTTGCAAGGGATGAACTCACGTCACCTGGTATAACTTAACTATGGAAATTACCTTAGGGACCTGTGGAAACTGATAAATAGCATTCTGACAAGAAATGTATTTAAACGGGGCTGGGGAGATGGCTCACTAGTGCTTCCCTGGCAAGTGCAAGGGCCTGAGTTCAATCCCTGGTTCTTTTTTTTTTTTTTCAGATTTGAAATATTCCTTTAATAATACGTTTGTCAGATCAAATATTAAAAATAGAAGATAGAGAAAAGGAGCAACCATCCCTCGTGGTATCAGTTCCATAAATATTGCTTCATTAAACTGTCTGCATCGGTTCAAAGAGATGGATTTTCAAATGTGGTCAAGGTTCCAGACTGCTTTTGCAATGAAGCGAATCCCTGGTTCTGCCAAAAAAAAAAAAAAAAAAAAAAGAAAGAAAGAAATGTATTTACAGGGAAAACCAGCTGCAAAGGGCCCTTAACCAGTGGAAATTCCTTAATGTATTTGTCATGATCCAAGTCTAGAAACTCAATGTTTTCACTGTTTTAGCGTTGATAAGATTTAGAGTTGTTGGCCCACGCTGTGCAACTCCCAAGATATTTCAGAGTAAACCTAAATACTGATCTGTTCATTTACAATGAGAAATATAACTGTCATCCTGAATAGAGTCAAGTCAGCCAGGACAGTACATTCTTTCTTGGTGGAAAACTTCACAGGGAAGTCATATATACTTACCAAAGCCTGGTGAGTGAGTTAGTTGAATGACTCAGGTACGATTTTCTAAAGCAGCTGTGTCTCCTGGTATGAGCAACCTACAGCAGGGTCCCAGTAGACTCCCATAGAGCTTTGCTAAATCAAAGGAAAATTCACTTAGAGTTGTGCCTGACGGATAGACAAGACAGAACAAGCAAGTGTGTCTGAATTTCTCCTTCATGTAAAAAAATGGAGAGACAAAATGCTAACTTGTGTTAGAATTACTGGGTAATCAAAAGTAGTGTGGCTGGTTAGATAGCTCAGTGGCTTAAGTGCCTGCCTGGCAAGCACAAGGTCCTTAGTTCAATCCCTGGTACTGAAAACAAAAAAGAACCAAAGGACAGATTTTTATGTTAATATCAATAACTTAATATGAACTGAGAAAGGGGAATTTAGTAAATTTGTAATGCATTTTCTTTATTTAATTAAAATATTTCATTTATGGAAAGATTGTTTAGATAGATGATTATCTACAAATTAACATTCTAAGCATGGAAGCAACTTATACAAATAAGCTATAGCCATCTCACTTTATTAAAATATACCAGTAAGGGGCCAGGAAAATAGCTCAGTGGATTAAAGCACCTGCTTAGGCTGTTGCAGGGGCTGGGAGCTCAATCCCCTGCCTGCTGTGAAGGCCCTGCCCCCAGGGCATGCTGAGATGGAGATTGAGACTGTGCGTGGCACATGCCTGTAATGCCAGCTCTTGAAAGGCTGTAAAACATGAGGATCACTATGATCTACCCAGAGCGACCCTGTACACCCTATACACCCTGTCCTAAATACAAAAAATAGTAATAAAATAAAATAAAATAAACCAATAAGTAAAATTCTCCTATTCTTGGGATTTCTCATTTCTTACATGTCACATGTGTTTCTCTCTTCCTCTCTCTGTGCCTCTTCCTATCTCTCTCTCTCTCTCTCTCTCTCCCGCCTTCTCTCTGTCTCCTTTCTTCCTTCCACCACTGTCCTGGTCCTTCTTTCCTTAAGCTAGAGGACTCTCCCTTTTGCCCATCGAATCAGCATTCTGAGTTCTCTAACCTTTGGACTCCAAGGTTTGTACCAGTGCTTCCACTTCCCTGCACAGGTTTTCAAATCTGTAGTTTGGGACTGAGAGTTATATCTTCACTTCCCTGGACCTAAGCACTGCAAACTTGGACTGTGTCATGCTGTCTGTAACCCAGTATCTTCAGCTTTCTGAGTATCTGTTATGTGACTTCTTAGCCTCCATTCTTGTGAAATGTCCTCTTATCTACTGATTTATCTGTATACTTAAATCTATTTTCTATAATTAAATACCTACAGCAGCCTTCTTACTAATAGCAGAGGTTAATTTAGCTCACAGTTTCAAAGGTTATACTGTATCTGCTCAGTTTTGGTGAGACTCTTCTTGGCTTTATCACACCAGGGTGAGTTGTAATGGTAGGAAGACGTGCTCGGGGGGGGCAGACATAGGGAGAAGGACAGGGACGGAACAAAGAGAGAGACAGAAAGAATGAAAGAAAAGGGACAGGAATAGGGACAAAGAGAGAGACAGAAACAGCAAGAGAAAAGGGACAGGGACAGGGACAGGGAGAGAAAAAGACAGGGACAGGGACAGAGACATTGAAAGAAATAGGGACACGGAGAGGAACAGGAACAGGGACAGGAATTGAGACAGGGAGAGGTACAGAGAGGGATAGGTGCAGGGAGAGGGACAAGAACGTGGACAGGCATGGGGACAGAGACAGAGATATGACAAGGACAGGGGCAGAGACAGGGAAAGAAACAGGGACAGGGAGGACAAGAAGGAGAGGAACAGGGACAAG
>PVKA01043277.1:0-16849 GCA_004027165.1 Ctenomys sociabilis | reverse complement strand
AAGAGACAGGGTATAGAGGAGATATTAAACTTATGGGTCTTGTTAATCTGCACCGAGGATTCAAAGGAGACAGAGGTATTCCATGTTACTGTACCACTGAACACTAATGAATTTTGTAGGGCCAGGGGAATCCAATCAAGACAAGCTCTTTTTCCACACAAATAAAACCCATCCAAAAGTAATGGTTGATTATGTTGGGAAGGATTTTTATAATGATATGACATGGACTGTGGGGGGCCTCTAAGCCCCGCCATCCACAGGGGGCTCTGGGAATAGGTCTGATTATTATTCAATTCTCTGGGGCTGGTTCATAAACAATTTCCCCAAATCAATAGTTGTTTTAACTGGGTACCACATATTTATATACCAAGAACCGCTGCTCAGGTAGAATTACCATAGAAATCTCCTGAGGTGATATTAGTCAATATGAGGCAGCCATCAGCAGTGAAAGCTGTATTAGTTTTAGCAAAGGAGGCATTCTTGATAAAGCATAAGGAGGCTGTTACTGATGATTTCTCTATAGCTGTTAACTGGGCTGCTGTGCCTGTTTTCCAATTTCTGGCATAAACCACAGGGAACACTGGGCTATCCTTGGTAACTGCCATTAGCACCGGGGGACTACTCACCCATGTCCTAGTTGATTCCGCCAGCGATTTGATCACCTTAAAATCTAAAGGCTCTTGGTAATGATTACCTTGAGCATCTTGAAAGACAGGAAGGGCCATGGGGAACTCCGCCCCCAGTGCCCGCCACATCTCTGGATTACGAATACTCCCAGGGGGGGCGCCCCCTCCACTGTCCCCATAGGGCGGTGGTGCCATGGGCCCCACCCTACATTCCAAGAATGGGTCACATGGATCCCCACCATACTTCCTGCTCCTTTTTTGTTTCTTCCTTTTCCTGTTCTGATTGTTCAATGGCGAGGGCCTCCTCTAGCCTTTCAATGGTTTCCTCCAGATCATGCTCATCCTCCTCCGAGTCCGAGGACCTCAAGGAGGAGTCAGAGGAACTTGACCCTGAGAGGTCGGTACAGTGTTCTCTGTCTAACCTCCCACCGCCCTTCCGAGAGCTCTTTTCACTTTCAGCTTTCTCAGATCGTCACTCTTCAAGAAACCTTTCCAAGGTCTTTTTGCTCAGTTTGAACTTTTTGCATGCAGCAGCTCCTTTAGAGCCTAAAAAATTGGGCTTGACGCAGACGCACCCATTCTTAACCTTACTTTCACTTTCTCACCGTTTGCTCGCTGGCGAACAGCCGAAAGGCGTTCAGTTCTGGCAGAGAACCCCCTCGCTCAAGGGCGAGCAGCCAAAAGGCGTTCCGTTCTCAGTAGAGAACCCTCTCGCTCAAGGGTGAGCAGCCGAAAGGTATTCCATTCTCGGTAGAGAACCCCCTCGCTCAAGGGCGAGCAGCCAGTCCCGCGGCGCCTGCGGGAGGCCAGTCCTTACTTACCTAGGACTTACCGATGCATTCTCCTGAAAAGCCGAAAATCCGAGCTGAAGGAGAGAAGAGGGCGTTCCCCGTATGGGCCACCACTTGTCCTACCGCAACCTCGCCAGCAAGGATGACGCAACAACCAGCTCTTCCATTGGCAGTTTATTCAGGACCCTTGAACAATCTTGCTTCTTCTCCCCCGCTCCCCTCCTCCACTCCTCCGCTCCTCCACTCCTTTCCATTGGTCTTTGAATCCATTTTTAGATTTTTTTTTGTTCTTTTTTTGCCATTGTCACTATAGCTTTATGTCCTTTGTTTCTTTTTATCTTTTTTAGTTTTATTTTTTGGTATATTTAGGAAAGGATCTACAGGGAGTTCAGGTTCTCACTACTGGATCAGACTCATAGTGATCTGCCTATTTATAACCTCCAAAGAGCTGGGATTACAGGCCTGTGCCACCATGTCCAGTCTCAATTGCCATCTCAGCATGTCCCAGGGACAGGGTTGGAATGGCAGGCAGGGAGACCTACCCCAGCCCCCTGCTCCTGCTTGTAGGTGCTTTCATCCACTGAAAGATTTGGCTGGCCCTTCCTTGCCCTTGTTGCCAAGAATTACTTTTGCTCTCATAGGTCACTTCCATATGAATTTATGGTTGTGTTTTCTAGATCAGTGATGAACGCTATTGATATTTTGACTGAAATTGTGTTTAATATTTATAATAATTTTGGCAGTATGCCCATTTTCATTCTGTAGGTTATGCCAATCCAAGACTAGGGAATATCTTAAAGTGGTCATGGTGTTCATTTTTTTTTTTTTTGAAGATTTTCTGAGTTCTTTTTTAGTAGCTTACTGAGGATATTTGTCTCATTGAAAAAATTGGCCCAAAGTCTCTCTTTCCCTCCATCCCTCTCTCTCTCTGTCCCTCTCTCTCCATTTTCCAAGAGTAATATTTGGAATACTGCTTTTCTATTAATTTTATCTCCTGGATTTCTCCATGATGTATTTTGATTTCCCTTGTTTCATTCCTAATTACACGAATATGGATCTTTTCTTCTTTTTTGAAAATATTTGTAGGGATAGAGTGCTGGCTTTGTAGTCTAAGCACCTGCCTGGCAAGGACTCCTGTTCAGTCCTCAATATCACATGCTATTCTGGTCCTGGGCACTAAGTCGGCCCCCACAACCATGTGTAATTCCAGTGGTGGGGAGGCTGAGACAAGAGGATCATTATGAGTCTGAGCTGCAGAGTGAGACCATGTGCCAAATAAATAAATAAATAAATAACTTCTTAAAATGTTTGATGTTTGTCTATTTTATGTAATTTTTCAAACAACCAGTTATTTAATTTACTAAGTTTTGTACTGGTTTCTTATTATGTTATTTCTTTCAATGAGGAAGAGTAACTTCGGGGCACAACATGGAAAGTTGTTTCTTTTTTTTTTTTTCCTTTAGACATTGAAATATATCTCTCTAGTTTCTCCTTGATTTAAGGTTTTATGTTGAGAAGTCTGCCGTGATTCTGATGGGGTTTCCTTTACAGGTGGTTTTTCTTTTGCTAACAGCTTCTAATATTTTCGTGCTGAATTTCTGAAATCTTAAGTATTTTCTGTTTTGGTATAGTTTTTGTGATCATGGCTTCGTGGAGTTCTATATGCCTTAATTATCTGTATATCAAATTATTTTTCCATTCTTAGGAATCTTTTTACAGAAGTCTGTGAGCAGGTTTTTTCATTCAGAAAAGAGTCTTACCAACTTTCATGAACAATATCTTTAAATGCCTTATGCACTAATAGGGAAAATATATTTGAAATATATGATGATACCCAAATCATGATTTGAAAGCATGATTTCTTTAAGATAGCTTGATTGTCACCATGTTTTATTTTAATTATTAAGCACAGTTGTCTCATTTAATTTCAAGTAATCATAAAAATTTGAAAATATAAAATATTTGGTAACATAATAGCATCCAAAAAAGAATAATGAAAAAAGTTATCATTCTTCATGCTTAAAAGTTGATAAAGTGCTTGTGTACTAGTTCTCTGTCAAATATCTCTTTACATGATATCATTCACTATCTCTCTCACAGCAGAATAAAATATATTCATTTTATACAATTCTGTACCCTCTGTGTATTCGTTTCCATAAAATGTCATATGTTAAATATATTTGATTGCTGTCATATTTGAAAATTTACATTAATGTGACAACATTTTGCAAATGCTCAGTTAAAATTTTAAATTTTTAAATGTCTTACAAGAATTTAAAAACAACCAAATTGACTTTCAATTTCTCCTTGTGATGACATCACTGGGTAAAATCTTGCACAAAAATAAATTTCAGATATGTGTCATTTTAATATGATAATGAACGTAACACTGTAATATATATATATTTTTAGTGTTCTTTTTTAATGTGTTTAGTACACGGTCTCACTACATAGATTGGTCTATAGTGATCCTACTGTTTTTAGTCTTCTAAGTGCTTGTATTACAGGTATACCACCTTGCCCAGTCTCAGTTGTCATCTCAGGGAGCCCCAGAAATAGGGCTGACATGGCTTGCCAGGGATCAAATCCCATTCCCTGTGTCTGCCCAAGCAGGTGCTTTAATCTGTTGACCTATGTGGTCAGCCCAATAAATATTTTTGAACATGTGTCCGTGTAGACATTTCTTGAGATTATTGAAAACAAATTACTCCTAGCAGAATAATTGGAATTATTATCCTGCAAAATTATTGAATACTTGTGATTCTTTTTCTGAAAAAGTCATGATATTCCATGGCAGTATATGATTAAGGTAAAAATATTTGTATTTCTCAGAATTATGGAAAAGTGCACATGTTGATATTTTCATTATTTTCTTAACCTTTGAAAATCAATGTTTTCATATTATGTATGTTATCCTTACTCTCTTTTTGCTAATTTTCCTTTATTAGATGATCTATAAGTTTCATGAACTCTAAGTATCATCATATAATTCAATGAAAGTTGATAATTTGAGTCAGTGTTATCTTTCAAGTTTTATATTTTATAAAAGTAATGTAAATTTATTAGAATTTTTTATTATCATGTTTTTATTTTAAGATGGTCTTAGTTGTTGCAATTATCGTACCTCTTTATATAATAATGTAAAATGTTATGTATATTCTTATATAGGCAATGTAGATGTTTTTCACTATAGATAAGCATGTTAACATGAAATTTTACTCATTTGCAATGATACATGTGCATATATCAACTTTTCAAACACATTTGTGGAAAAGTTAACAAATATTTTTCTAGTCTGTATCACAAAATTCTGTATTTGGACATGTTTTTGTACCCTATATAGTGGATGCTTTTCACCACGTAAACTTACATTGAATTTTTATTGCTATTTTATAATAAAAAGTAGCTTTAATTTTTTTCCAAATATTCTCATTTATGTTACATGGAAATGAAAATACATGTTATGTAGTATTATAATAAAACTGGAGAATCTTTTTTTTTTTTTTTTTTTTGTCTTTTTGAGGCAGGGTCTCGCTATGCAGTTCAGGCTGGCTTTAAGCTCACTTTGTAGCTCAGGCTGGTCTCGAACTCACAACAATCCTCCTGCCTCAGCCTCCCGAGTGCTGGGATTACAGGCATGCGCCACCACGCCCGGCTCTAAAACTGGAGAATCTTATAAGGATGATATTGTAAGAAAAAAGCCAGATGCAGAGGAGAAATGACATATGACTGCATTTAAATAATTTGCAACATCAGGCAATGTAGTCTGTGTTGTTAGTCAAGACTGTAGCTATTTGTGGGGGGAAGACAGAATTGAGATAGAACAAGAGGTGGGTGGAAGGCTCTGAGCATCTGTTACTTTTCTTATCTAGGTGTAGGTTACATGAGGGCTCACTATCTAAGAATGTTTTAAGCTGTGTACTCATATTTTTTGTGATAAATGAAGAGATTATGTAAAAATATTCCTTGTTATTCTTAACACTTTCTTCTTTCTCTTTACCCTTTTTCCCACCATTTGCATTTGTGTCTTAACTAAATATAGTCTGAATTCCTTCCTCATAAAACTGATGATGATGTTTTTGCTAAATCCATTAGTAAATTGGCTTAGAAATATATAGTGGGACCTATGCATCTAACCCAGGTAGTTGTTCTCTCAGCAGCTCAAAACATGACTAAATGTGTGCCTTTGATAAAATAATCTCTTCCCATAGGTCTTCACAATGGAATGTCTGCCTTTGCTTACATGCCTCATATTATTTTACCATATGTATCACCAGAATCTCTTACTCTGTCTATAAGAAAGTGGTCATTTTTTTCTACTATACATTAGTGGTTCTTTAATCTACTCAATTTTTTTAAATCCCTGAATGTTCACTTTCATTTATATAACTTACGTTGATATCTATAGAGTGTAGGATTAACCAGCTCTAACATTTAACTATACATTATGTCTATTTCTATTCTCTATAGTTAAATGCATTGACTGCATAACTATTTGATTGCCTGACTATTATTTGTGCAGAATCTATTTTCATTTTGAAAATATTCTTCTTTTCAAGGTTTTAAGAACTAGAATCATGATAATTACCGTGTTTTACTAGCACTCATTTTTAGACTTTGTTTGACAAATCATGTTGTAACATTAATTGGAGCAGACAATTAAAGTTGGGAAATAATTTTGTCATAACTCCTAGACAAAATCAGGTAAATGAACCTTTATTTTTCACCTGAATAGGTATCTTCTCATCTGAATAAGGAAGAAGTGGTAATGCACCAGAATCTAGGATCTTGACCCAAGACTAGTTTTCACATCTATTAAGGCATACAGTAAGAAATCCAGCTCTAAGGCAAGAAGCATGAGTGTTAAGTTAGAAAGAAGACCAAAACAAAAAAGTAAAGCACTTAAGTAGAAAGACTTATGCCAAATCAATGCAGTATATTTCTATAATTCCAGCTCCTTGGGAGTTTGAAGGAAGAGGGTCTCAAATTTCAGTGTTACCTGATAAACATTCTGAAACACTGTCTGAATACAAATATAGATAAATAAAATAAAATTCTAAAATCACTGAGAATGCTGTCCCATGTCTGAGTGGGAGTAAAGCGAGCAAGCAAGAATATATGGAGGACAAGACATCTCTGCTCAAGTGACATATCAGTCCCATTACTCAGTTACATGCATTGATCTAGACACAGAAGAACAGATATTACACGAAGATCTCATTCATTTACACTATCTAATAACATACATAAATCAGTCTTTTGCAAATTAGAACCTAGCTGGTAGTGACCAGAGGCCAGGGAGTGTGTGCATGTCTGAGGTACTAGGCAGCTAATACAAAGTTACTGTTGGGAAGAATAGTTCTGTATTCTAGCAGACAGTAAATATAATTACTAACAATGCATATATATTTCAAATAGAATGGGAGATTGTGGATGTTTAACAGCTAAGAAATGATAAATGTTTGAGGAGGTGGGCATGTTAAGAAATATAATTTGCAATGCATGATGTACATAGCTACCAAAGTAGCATACTTTACAGTGTAAACTTGTACGACTACCATGTATTGATTATAATTTTCCACAACTTTAAAACAACATTAAGGTTTAAAAATGTAGGGCTATACTTAAAATATATGAATAGGTCTCACTAATGATATGGGATTTTAAAAGCACAGTATGCTGCTCCTAATTCCTAACTACAGTTTAGCAATATATTTCACTATTCTTTCCCTTTTTGCTTCAGTTTATAGTTCCTGAAAATGTTAATTATTTCAGTTTTATTCTATACATAAAGTTTTTCAGCTCAAAATTATTTTTTCGTAGTTTATGATTAATGCTCCTAGAAATCACTTTCCACAACTGGATGCTAAAATCTCTCTGAGCAGAGGCTCTGCTGTAGATCCTAGGGTACCCTTTGAACAATTTTGTCAAAGCATCTACTATGCTGGGCTGGATGAGGGTATTCAACTGTCTTTCTCCGCTACAGCACACAGTAAAATTCTTGCCGTGGCAAGTCCAACTTCAACCAATTGCTCCTCAAGTATCACATGCTGCTAAACTTGTGAAGAAGAAATAAGCAAATAAAATGAGTCATGGTTTGGTTTTCATTTACAGTGTCCCAGGTAAAGCCTCAGGAATTTTCAAGAAGGCTGGTCATTGCTGCACAACTGCTGACCTCTTGTCATAGGCCGGGCCTGGTTGGAGTCAGGTCTTGGCAGTAATAATATACGTGGGTGTATACTTATACAAGCTCCTCCTTCTTCTCTCCTTCCAGACTGCATTTGGACTAGCAGTTGGCTTCTGCTCAGGCCTTTCTATCTTACTATTTTTGCCTTGAGGGCTGTCCCATCACAGACTGAAGTCATGACTCAGATCAGTCTCTACTCCCTTAAATTGTGTGTGTTGGGTATTTTGCCCCAGTAATAAAAAACTGACTAATACACAGAGCTCCTGAGGATGGTGGACCATGCTTATAACCCCAGAACTTGGGAGACTAAGGTAGGATTCCAGGTCAACTCAATTTGCAACATGAGTTCAATACCAGCCTGAACTTGTATAAAGTTCAAGTATAACTATATAAAGAAACCCTGTTTCAAAAGGACAAATATTGCTTTTTTTTCCCTATGCCAAAAACCTTAAGATGCAATTTTTAATAAGTCAATGAACTGAGACATTACACATATTCAAAAGTACACTGCATTTATTTTTATAAAACTTCCTAGATTTATATTTTGTTCATAATTAATAATTTATAAGTGAAACTTTATACTTATTCAACATTTCCTTATTCAACTTATCCTCATTTCTGTCCCCCTCATCTATGGTCACATTTATCCTATTTTGTGTCTCTATGAATTTGACAATTTTAGATACCTCTGCAAGTATTGTAAAAATACACACATACATACATACACACATATATATGTAGATATAAATTCCATAAATCGCTTTACTTCATGAGGAAGAAATCTGTAGTAGCCCATGTTATTTTATTTTATGTTAATATATACATCATATTATTGTCTCCCTTGTGTAAGAACCTGAAAGAATAGATAAAATATAAAAGATACAATTAAGATTATGAAAGGGAAAGGAATTGCTCAAAAGGAAAAAAACAAGTAGGATGAAAAAAAGCAGAAAAGAAATTAGAAACAAAAAATATACATTTATACTGGGTAGCTAAGATAATTGCACTACTATTTTCTATTGGTTTATTGAAATTAACAGTTAATGCTTAAGTTCTGATCAAATTTTGCATGCTTATATCTGGTAATCTGAGCAACTGTTGTGAAGATAATAGTATGCAATATAATCAATGTTGTTGATTTCCTATCAACTTGTTTTTGAAATTCTGTATCATTTTTAATGTTACTTTTTAATAAAATAAATATCTATCTGTCTATTTGTCTATGTATCTATCTATCTGTTTATCTATCTATCATCTATCTATTTGTCTGTCTGTCTGTCTATCTATGTATATTTACTTTTAGGCATGTTTTTCCTTTAAGTTACATCTCTTGGGCGCAGCAAGTGATTTCAAGAATATGAGGAGACACTCTACCCCTTATAGTCAAGAGGAAAATGTTGTGTTCACTTTTATAAAGTGTCTTTTTTTTTTTTTTTTTTTTTTTTTTTTTTTTTTTTTTTTTTTTTTTTTTTTTTTTTGGCAGAACCAGGGATTGAGCTCAGGCCCTTGCACTTGCCAGGGAAGCACTTATTCCACTGAGCCATCTCCCCAGCCCCATATAAAGTGTCTTTTAAAATGTTTTATTCAACATGGTGACTTGCAATATAAAAGATGTTTCTTTTATATGCTTACTACTAATCTGTTCATATTTCATTGCAACAGCTGCATGATATGGTAACTAAACACTCAAGTGTCTAGGTATATGGCAATTATTATTATTATTATTATTATTATTATTATTATTATTATTGTAATAGAGGATTAAACTCAGTTTCTTGCACTTACCAGACAGGTGCTTAGGCCACAAGCTATCTCCTTGACCCTGTTTTTGTTTTCAAAGAGACACCTGTTTAAGATATATGCAAGCACCTGTTTGATACATCTGTGTATTCATCTGTCTAGGTTGATAGTGTATAATATCCCTCAGTAGCCCAAGACTCATTATCTGAGACAATTAAAAATGACTGTGCACAAGCTGTGGTGTATTAGCTCTAACATGAACAAGCTTGTCTATAACCATAGTCTCTCCGTGCTGCTAGACTTTCTGGCATGTTTATTTCAGTCAGTTACTTCAAACCTGGATCTAAATGAGGTACAACAAAAGGTACAAAACCATCAGCTTAAATTTGTGGTATCATCCGTGTACTGGCTGTGTATTACATCATCGTAGAAAATTATTTGATTCTCCTCAGGACTGCCATGTTTATCAACTCCTTTCTATTCTATAAGTGTTTTTCCACATATCTTGTCCATAGGCTTTAAAGAAGTTTTCTAAAACTATATCCAAGTAAATTTAATCTTCTAATGCTACATCTCCTTTAGGAAAAAACAAAAAAGAGGTAGGGCTTTTTTGTTTTGTTTGTTTGTTTGTTTTTCTACTTCAGGCTGCCTGAAGGGCATGTCTGGTGCAGCTGCTGGAGCTGGGAATCAAACCGTGGTCCTACGTGGCTGACAGCATTTGCCCAAATGGTGCTTTAAACAACTGAGCTATCTAGCAAAGCCCCTCCCCCCTCAAAAAATAGTTTGAACTGGGTGCTTCCTTACTATCAGATATGAGATTGAACTTTTTTTTTTTGCTCACTCACAATTGTGAACTTGAAATAACTAGAACTGTTTTTCTTAAGAGTTTACATATGTGTTATCTCACTTTTTGCATAATTAAAAAAATCTGTAGGTAATTTTTGTTGCTGACACTGGATAATTTGTTATACAATAGGAATTTTTCACAGTTCCAGAGGCTGGAAACCCTAGTCAAGCTACTAGCAGGGCTAATGATTCATAAGGTGTCTAGTCTGTTTTCCAAGATAATGGCTTCCAAATTAGGCTGTAACGTGGAAAACAACATAAAGGAACAGAAAATGCTTATGGAAGTTCCCTCCAGTTATGATATAAGCAATTTACTCACTAATGAGGGGAAAACTGTCCTTAATAACTTCCTCCAAAAAGATTTACCACTTAATTCCACCAGAATTAGTCTTCAGATTCACAATGAAATTTGAAGGAAATGACATGATGCAAAGTACCAATAACAGATTTCAGAATTATATATTTGAATCTAAAATTTAAAAATTATTCCTCCAAGATTATATTAGAGTCCAAAACTAGGTGATATTAATATAGACCCTCAAAAGATGCAATGAAAACTTGTATCTGTTTCTTAAATCAACTACAGAAAACTACAGAGGATCACATCAGTATATTCTTCTAACCATCAATGAATAATATCTAGTTTATAATAATATCTACCAATTTCATATAGTTCGTCAATCAATATGATACATCTTCAATGAAAAAAGTGCATAACTACAATTTTTCCACATATCTGGGAACTTTTTGATTTCTAGGCCAGTCACCACTTTGAATTAAAAACACATATATACACCAGGTTAGAGCCGCAACTTTTCTTAACAAGGAGATTATGGATCCACAGAGGAAAGAGACCGAAGTTCTATAGTGTACCTGGAGAGAGTCACATGGAGAGAAGACTTTCTCTCAGGCTCTCACAGAGAGCAAACTGGTCAAGCATTGGTTGTGACTCATCCACCTGGATGACACAGACAAAGGATCTACAGAATAAGGAACAGGATTACAAGATAAACCCTGAGGGACTTCACTGACTTCATCAGAAACAAAAACTGCATGTTTTGGTATATAGGTCTTGCTGTATCTAGCTCTTGACCATCCAGCAGAATAGTATAAAAATGATGTATACAATGCGAGTCCATAATAATAAGCTGAGTTTTAAATGGCTACAGTCGATAACTTCTTCAGATAACTCATTATTGTTCTGGAATGCTTGGCTGTGTTGGATTCTGTCGTCGAGTTCAGGTACCTAAAGAAGTTGAATGTCAATGGAGTGCCCATCTTTGACAGGTGTAGAAAAAGGAAGGGGTATAGAAAGGAAGAATCATGATGTATGTGTGTATGGTCAGTACACTTGGGATAGATAATGCCGTGCTTCTATATAATTCTATGAGAGGCAAGATTTGCACTAATGGTGGCTGGACAGGATATTATGTTGGCTTCTAGTACTATGGACAACTAGGAAAATAACAAGGTAGAACGTATTAATTATTGAATCTTTGATATAATTCAGGTGTAAAAAATAATATATGTAAACAGCCACACTCTCTTAATTTGCTGATAAGAGACATCTGCTATAATAATGTCTGTAAGTATAATATCATGTATGCACCTTGTACAATACCAAAACATTATGAAAATAGTTTGCAATGTATTAATTTATCGAATCTGTCCTGTTAAGGTGACTTAAAATTGTCTCATTGATATTTGTACTTCAATAAAATAATAAATAAATGAATAAAGGAAAAAATAGTAAATGTTAGCTTCCTTGCTTATCCTCTTAAAATTGTAAAGAATTATATCTGATTATTTAAAGTGTCATATAAATAATCTATTGAAAAAATCATAATAAGGAAGGTTATTTGTATGCTAATCTATATGGTTTTTATCTGATTATATTTCATAGTCAATCAGTGTCATTTTTTTAAAAAACTACTTGTGTACTATGTCACAAAATTGACAATTTATATCAGTGAGTGAAGATCGCACTGGTAAAATTCAGGGAAAAATGCATTTTTCTGTCAAAAATATTTGATGTTCTTAAAAGTGAAAATTCTGAGTGTTAGCCAGGGTTTTCCTTCATAGAATGAGATTACTTGTATGACAATAAAAGGTTTATTATTTTTATTTCATTTGGTATTTCATAGATATGAAAATTATAAATATGATTTTTCACTATGAGAATTTCAAATGAAACAATAATTTAGTGAACAGTAGGTACTCAGAAATTTGATCAAAATGTTCAGCACTTTCTCAAAGGTAACAAGGAATTGGCTGCACTTCATTTTAATTAGTCCATTGAGGAGCTGTAAATTAATCATTTTGTGAATATGACTCATTCCAATTCACTCACATTACAAAAGTTATAAGCAAGTGACTGTGGCAGGAGGAAAAATAGAGTGTATGCCAGAGATTCATACTGTACTTTGGTGTAACCTGAAATATTAGCCATTTTTCTTATTAGACAAACTTTAAATCTCTAATTATTAGATAAATCATTTGTCATTGAAGTTTTATTTTGACATCAATAACCGATCAAAATATTAAATAGACTAATATTTTAGTCTCACTCAGCTTTAATTCTCTAGAAAGATATATAGTAATTTATCAAAGATACGAATAAGAAAGATATCTAAGCAATCATGCACATCACATGAATAAAAAGTGATCAATTCTTTTAAAGGAAAAGAATGAAGAAAATTGTGTTTATCATGTGGAAACACCACGTAAAAGTAATAACATTAGGAAAATCATAGAGATGAGGATTGAGACATGGTACTTCTGTGAGGCTGTCATGCCCGCAGTTTCTGAATGTAAGGTGAAGTAGGCGAGGAACTGACTTACGAAGAGTCAGCACTCACTGGTCCTGTTAGTACTTAGGTCTTCAAGTGTTGGGGAACCCTGGCCTAAGGAATGCTGAAAGTGAATGGGAAACAGAAGAGGGACTTTCTAGAAGGCCATTCAGGGTTAAATTTAGAGCCCATCACAGGACCACAGTCAGTAGAATTTATTTATTTATTCATTTATTTTCATAATTTTATTGAGAAATAGCAATGAGATATTTTCAAATCAAATTAGTAGGACAGCTTCAATAATTAATACATTGCATATTGTTTTCTTAATGGTTAATTGTTGTACAAGAGGCAGGTATGATATTCTATTTACAAACACTATTAGAAGTATAAGAATTAAAATCATATTATTATGCTGAGCTGTAGATGACTCAAGTCAAAAACTTCTGACATTGATGGACATATGGAAAACCCAATACTTATATGGACTACTGGATTCCTTCTTCCTCTTCTTCTTCTTCTTCTTCTTCTTCTTTTTCTTCTTCTCCTTCTCCTCCTTTTCCTCCTTCTCCTCCTTTTCCTCCATCTTCTCCTTTTCCTCCTTCTCCTCCTTTTCCTCCTTCTCCTCCTTTTCCTTCTCCTCCTTTTCCTCCTCCTCCTCCTCTTCATCCACCTTCTCCTCTTCCCCCTTCCTTCTCATCTTCCTCTTCTTCTTCTCCTTCTTCTTCTTCCCTTTGTTTTGTACTTTAGTACAGGGTCTACAGGATCACACAAATTGGAGCCTTAGTGATCCTCCTGTTTTCAGCCTCACAAGCACTGGGATTACAAACACATACAACCGTGCCCAGCCTCATTTCTAATTTGCTTTCAGTGTGCCCTGGGGGAAAGGCAGATAAAGCACACCAGGGATGGAATCCTGGTTCCTGTGTCTGCCTATGTAGGCACATTTGTCCACTGAGCTATCTGGCCGCCCCTTCTGAATAATCTTTCATCCTCTGAGCTTCTACGCTTTCATACTGCACCATGTATGAGAGAATATAAGATTGATTCTAAAGGTCTAGAAAAGTACAAAATGATTGTAATTGTTTTTTAATGTATAATAAGCACTGAAAAAATTTAAACGAACTACGGGTTAGAATGAATCAAAAATGTTGAGTACAATTATTTATATTAAATCTCCAGGCACTAAAGATGAAATTATTACTGTTGACATCACGAAAATGTTCACTTTATACTACAAAGATTATAACTGATGTTCTGGCTAGTGTAATATGACAAGAAAAAAATAAAGTCATTCTATAAGAAAAATACAAAGTAAATCTCTGTTTGCAAATAATGTCATTTTTTAACATAGAAATCACCAAAGAATTAATAAGTGGATATTAGGAAGATAATTAAATACAGTGTGATTATAAAATTTGTGTAGCATACTTTCCAAAAAGGAACAAAATAAAAATTCAAGTATTTCTGAATGGAATGAAAAGAATAACATGCAATAACTAACTTTAATAAATACATCTACAGTAAGGTATCAGAAGCTGTGCTGTAGCTTAGTGGTTGACTACACACCGAGCATGAATGAGACTCTTAATATAATTCCTAGCAACTCAAAAATAAATAAATAAGTTAATTAATACTTTCAAGTAATGTGAGAAAAATACCTAAAATATAGACTAAGAAATATACCATATATGTGAATAAGAAATTCATCTTGATATTGTAAAAATGTAACATTTCTTAAAACCAATTTTTTGTTTTTTATTTAATAAAAATAAGCTGAATTTCACATATGTATGAATATTCAAAGGCTTTAGAATAGCCAACCAAACTAGAGTGACAGTGGCATCTTAAAAAAAATTAATAAGTTGCTACATTTTTCAAGAAATCACAAACTGTAATTTATCATGGCTTATGCTTTCTTTTTTTGTGTTTAGTACAGAGTCTATAGAGTCTCAATGTGTAGATCAGACTCATAGTGATTCTCTGGTATTTATCCTCCCAAGGGCTGCGATTACAGGAGGCAACCACCACACCTAGTGTCAGTCACTACCTCAGTACATCCTGGGGGCGGGGTTGGCACTGCAGGCTGGTGATTGATTCCAGGCTGCTATGCTTTCCCTATGCAGGTGCTTTAGCGTGCTGAGCTAACAGGATTGCCCTTAATTGTGTTTATTGTTACAATTTTTTAAGATAAAAAAATCAATAATCACACACTAAAATTTCTTATTTACTTTTTATTCATTTAGAAAATACAATGCTTCAGTAACTATACCATTAAAAATGTACATATTTGAAAAGATGTAAAAATATTGAGAGAAGAAAAACTTCAGTTAGAAAAAATCACTGAAGCAGGGAAGGACTCTCAAAGCATAGATATTTCTCAACTAGCATGTTTCAAAAATACTGTTTTTATAAATCAGTATTTAAAAGTAAGACACTAGGTAATATGGACAGGAGAGATTAATAATTTTGCAGAAATAAGGAGTAACTAAACATCTTGCATATTTTAGAGAGATTATAGCTCTCACAAAAAGTTTGGAAAACATCTGATTGTTAATGGAGACTAGAAAATCAATTATAACACTACTGAATATATTCAAGAGAAGAGTGAATGTTTGAGAAAAGACTTCATCTATATAATAATGATGGAAGATATATTATTAAAGACAAAAAGCAGAAAGAGAAATAAGAAAATAAACAAACAAACAACAAAAACAAAGCTCATGTCCAGAAACTGGAAAGCAGAAGCATACCCATAAATATGAAAGAGATATAGAGGGATATTAGATATTTCCTGAATCCAATAAAGCTTTAAAAGGGTCATTACAAGCAGTGGAAGAATTTACACATACAGAATTTGTGCTTCACAAGGTAGTGTTGTAAGGGCATAACTGAAGCACATGATTATCTCTCTAATTTAAGGATCGGAGAGGATGCACACTGAAATGGTAGGTCATGTGATATACAACTAGCTAGGAAGGACACTGAGAAAATAGGGAGGAAAAGCATGTATGTGGGTTAGTGCTTTTGTTATCTACATTTTTACTGTGCCTGAGTTACCAAAATAAAGGAAAAGAGGTCATTTGAAGTGAGACTGGGGAGAAATTGAAAGGAAGGCATTCAGATGGCCAATGCAATTAGCCTCCAATCTCCCATAGTAGTGGCAATGCTTGGGGTGAAGAAAGAAACTAATCTAAGGTCAACAGATAGATAAAAGGAAGATGGGTGAGGGGAGGAAGAGGAGGAAAGGGAGTCAAGTAGAAGGGGAAAGATGGCGTACACAGGGGAAGAACCACCCCACAGGCCTGCTTTTGATTGTTGTATTTTATTTTATTATTTTATTTTATTTTACTTTATTTTTTTGGCTTTTTGAGACAGAATCTCACTATGCAGTTTAGGCTGGCCTTAAACCCACTTTGTAGCTCAGGCTGGTCTCAAACTCACAACAATCCTCTTGCCTCAGCCTTCCGAGTGCTGGGATTACAGGCCTGCGCCACCACGCCCGGCTGATTGTTTTATTTATTTACAATTTCATATGTGACATAGCATGTCACGGTATGCCCTGGGTTTTCTGTTTCTTATCTTAAAATACCAAGATATCAAAGTTATGAAAATGTGAACATCACAATGACACTCATAGAGAAAGGATTTCATGATGAAATTAAAGAAGCGAACAAATACATGAAAAAATGCTCCACATCGCTAGCCATTCGTGAAATGCAAATAAAAACAACACTGAGATACCATCTCACTCCAGAAAGAATGGCTATCATAAGGAAATCAACCAACAACAAATGTTGGAGAGGTTGTGGGGAAAAGGGAACACTTCTCCACTGCTGGTGGGAATGTAGACTGGTACAACCATTGTGG
>PVKA01043276.1:0-16850 GCA_004027165.1 Ctenomys sociabilis | reverse complement strand
TTTCCCATTCTGGATGAGCATGTTTGCTTTCTTCTCTCTTCATCTCAGCTGCCCAGATCAGGGCAACAGGGCCACATGACCTGTGGGCACATGTACACGTAGGGCTAAGTCATGGACAGGGGCCAGGTGCAGGCTCTCCTGCTGACAAATTACACCCTCTCCCCAGCTCACTCTAGCCCTTCTGAGATGTGGGTCTATAAATTGTACTGTGACAAGTCGCCTGGGAGCTTCCTATGCTGCTGGCAGCTCCACACCCATGCATTTCCGTTTTCCTATAAAAAATTCACTCCTAACTCCAGCTCAAGACAGAAGGCCAGTTATATCGACACCTACTGCACACAAACGTTGTATTTTCAGGGAAATATTTTCACCTTTGAAATCTGGCTCCTGGGGTTCCTTCTCCTCCCCTCCCCTCCCCTAGTCCCCACCCATGGCAGGGGTACCCAGTGCAAAGGCTTCAAACTTGGAGGATTCACACTTCCAGAGGTGGCTCCAATTGCAGTGAGGGGTTCCCTGAAATCACTGTCCCCACATGCTAAGTGCTCCTGTCAGCAATGAAAGGCAATTGAGAGAGTTTCCAGAGTTAGGAGATGGAATCTGGACCAAGTCCTTTGGTGCAAGATTGACTGTCTGCTCAGTGATGACCCCGGGCAGTGTTGCCATCTTCTTTGCTTTTCTTTCCTCATTTCTGCAATAAGACAGAAATAATTTTTCAGGAGGAAACATTATATTCAGGCATGTTGTAAGTTTCCACCGACAGGGTGTTTTATGGAATAGTGCTCTGTCTTTATGACTGGACCAAGGGACATTTTTTGGACTTAATATGGATGTCAGTCCTTTGAATTAAGGCATCTGTCTCCAGAAGTCTTGAATTAAAATCAAATATATGAACTTAGGGAGGAGTTGGAGTGGCCATTTGTTGATTTTGCTACTCCCCATTCATGCTAATAGCACCCCATTTCCTTTCCAGGAAATTACCTCATCCCCGTTCTGTGCATTCCAGGGAATTAGCTCACCCTCAGGGTAGATTGTCAGTCAAGGCACCATACTCTCCTGGCCCAGCAGTGGGCACATTACCAAAGCAGCCAACTGGATTCTCCCCTGGAGCAGCAACAAAAATCAGGGTGCGGGACACACAGCCACTGCTGTCCTACAGCAAGATCCCAGTCATCTTATTCCCTTTGGCCTGGAGTGAAATTAATGTTTCCTACCAGCCTAGTGCCAAATGAGCAGAAAATAAATTTCTTCTCGCCTACCTGAGTAGGTGAATATAGAGGTCAAACCACAAGATGTCTAACATCATGCTTGGGATAAGAAATTAATCCACGAATACTGACTGAGAACAGAACTCAGAAATGCTCCAAGAACTCTTTCCAAATAATAGAACGCTATGATCCAGGATTGGCCAAACATCCACTGTGCATCTTTCTGTGTCTGTGCCGAGGAAGGATGGACCTGCAATGTCTCCTCTCCTTTCTCGTCTCATTAAGCCCCTCTTCCTCCTTATTTTCCTCCTCACTCTTCTTTTGGGGCTGGAATGGAGCCCAGGGCCTTGGGCATACTAAGCATTCTCGACCACTGAGCCATGTCTCCAGCTCCTTTCTCTTTTCATTTTCTTTCTTGCAGTGGACTAAGAGGATGCCCCTTTGTTGGACATCAATCAGTCTCTACTGGTTAAATCTGCATCTCTTATTGAATCTATGAAATCAAAGATCATTCTTTGTAGCTGTATGATCAGACATTCCAGGTCCATAATTAAAGTCTAAAACTGAATTTGTTGTCCTGAAGCAGCTTCTTTGGCACTGAAACTTGTGTCTTCCCAGTTTAAGGAGCCAAGTGGAAGGACCAAGTCACAATGCCCCTCTCTCTTTCTTCCTCACTGGTGGCAGCTGAGGTGGGCTTCTTGCAAGTGGGCCCAAGTCTTCCTTTGTTCTGCTAGCCTTCAGAAAGACACATTTTCTTTCAGGACAACTTTTCACTGCTGAGCTCACAGGTAACCTTGACGTGAGCTACATTTCCTAAACAACAACAATCGAAGCTCTGGTAACAGTGAGAGGTCTTCAATAGGATAGCACTCCAGATAGGTCCCCAAGAGCTGGACAGTCCCAGGAAATAGGTGGATGTTGTCTCAGGACATGCCGATAACTAAACTGTTGAAATAGTAAGGACTTCCATTTCCTGTAACTGGGCCTGGTGGCCACTGAAAGGCCTGTAGATACACTTTTACCAGACTTTCCAATTTCTCTTTTGTCTTAGTCATAGTAATTAATGCAAGCTGCTGTAACAAATGTCCTCCAAATTCCAATGACTTAATACAAGTTTGTCATCTGTGGGAACTTGGCTGAGAGCTGGGCATCTGTACTCACAGCCTCTCTCCAAGCAGTGACTTGGAGGATCACCGTGTGGCCTATCCACCTGAGCCAAATGCCACTATTCCAGTGGACTAAAGAGACAGGGCCAAAGAAGCACTGCATGTGAAGCCGATTCAGGCAGAAATGCTACTCCCTTGGCTAAAGCCAATCATGTAGTTAGCATCAATGCAAAGGCATCTGGGCCATAAGGAGGAAGCACTAGGGATCAGCAAGCTCAGAGTACTTTGTAAAACCTTCTAGGAAAGATTTGAATTCTAAGTGGAAAGTAAAACACAGAGTAGAGACAAGGACTTTGTCCTCGGGAATATACTATATTAGGCAGACTGAACGTTTGAACCAGAGTGAAGGAAGTTCTTTTAGCTGTTTATAGGCAGGAGAATAAATTTTGGTTGGTGATACTATAATTTTTCTAAGGTCCAGGTCCCCGAAATTCAGGAGAATAATGTGAGGTTGGCATTATTGAGGGCTGAACCCCACACGAAGCCTGCACACAGACCCAGGGCTCAGCCCTGGCTCCCACAGACGTTACTCAACAAGTGACAACATGGAGGAAATCTTCACGGAAATCTCATGTTCACTGAGGAGCTTCCTATTAGCTCAGTACTTGTCCCTTTGCTTCTTAATTTTCTGTTCAGATTTATGCTTGGGGCTTTTTTTTCTCACAAACAATGTGGGTAATTTTCATCAGTGGTTTTGTCATCTGGTGAGTGACCCTGGAATTTTGTTCTTTGTGTCCTGATTTAGAACAGAAGCAAGTTAAAGAAAAAAAGATGAGGAGAAAAACAAGAGACAACACCTTCCTTCCTTCCTTCCTTCCTTCCTTCCTTCCTTCCTTCCTTCCTTCCTTCCTTTCTTTTTTTTTTTTTTTAACATTTTCCTGATTCAGTTGTACTGTGAATCAGTAATGAAGCTCTAAGTTCAATGCATGGGGAAAAAATTGTTCTTTGTCCATCCATCTCCTGGTTCTAATTTCAGAGACCCAAGGAAAGAGCTTGAGTGAATAAAGAGGAAATAATAAAAGTCATGGGGAATTTGGGAGAAATAAAGGGAGGTGAACTCAGGATGAAAACATAAGAACAAAGTTGCAGGCTGCAGGCTCCATACAGATTTTGAGTGGCTTCTGCTTTGTAAGTCCACACAGTATTTGAAAGAAAATGTGAATTAGGAGCTGACACTTGAATGTCTGAAGATTTCACATTAAAAAAATCCTGATTTCTGCCTACATTTTTTTTTAAAATGTATTTGGTTGTTACAGGGTCTCACTATGCAGCTCAGACTCACAGTGACCCTCTTGCTTTCAGCTTCCCCAGTGCTGGGATTATAGGCATGCGCCACTACACCTGGACTCTGTGGCCAGCTCTACCCCCACTGGACTCTGGGCTTGCATGGCATGTGGTGCTGGGGATCAAACCATAGACCCTGTCCTTGCCTAAACTTGCCTAAACAGGTGCTTTAGTCTGTTGAGCTATCTCACCGGCCCTCTGCTTACTGTTGAAAAATCAAAATTTGGAACAACTTTAAGTCCGTATTTTAGCAAAGCAGTAACTGGTCCAACAAGGTAGTGGTTGCCCCTTTATACAAAACTGTGGTTGTCCCTTTCAGTTGACGATTGGTCCATCCTTTCTATCATGGCCCTAACATAAGCCCCATAATGTTTGCCTGTTTCCATTTGTTCCGAGTGCATCAACCTCTTTGTGCGTGGCCCTGTGGGTATTTGAGCTTGCAAACCCTGGTCTATGGGGCTGCTGTGCTTTACAATTACTGGAAAGCATGCAAGACAATGAAGAACTGGCTATGATGGATTTTTAAATACAAAGATAAAATAGGAGAAATCTACTACTGGGGGTTACCTCTTTCAAAGAATTTGCTTCATGTATCAGAATGATATCTTGAGACTCCCTGTCCATGGTGATCACAGCCCGAAAGGTCAAGGATAATACAGGAAATGCCCAGAATCCCCCCTCTATGGGGAGCGAGAGGCTGGATGAGGTCCTGCACAGGGGCACACGGATGCGAGGAAGGGGAGTGGACGTGGGGAGCATCTGCGTTGAGGAATGTCACTCAGGTGGGAGGACTGACTTGGTGACTAGATTACTAAAACCTTAGTAATCTAAGGTTTCATTTAAACGGAGAGAGACCTTAGCATTCGTGTACTGATGGGAAATACGGTAGGAAGAGGAGACAGGGATGCTTCCGCCAGACAAGGGCTCCATTGGAAGTGTGGGGTCTCAGAGCTGTGAGAAGGGGTGAAATTCGGTCTATAGGCGGAAGCCCGGAGTGTCCACATGTGAAACTAAGAGAGATGACAGAGGATAAGAGGGAGGTGCGCTGAAGTGTGTGTACTTGGATGTTTGGGTGGGAGGTAATCTGATCATCTTAGCCCTTGTCCTCTTTTCTATTATTGCGGATGAGGCTACTGAAATTCTACTAAATTTAATTAGGTCTTCTTTCCACGTAGGGTTGTACAAGTTGTTCAGTGCTCAAGGTGCCTAGCCAAGAGTATGACCTGGGGCCGAAGTCCAGCCCGTGCGCTCTGCTCACAGCAGTATGTCCTGATGTGAGGCTGAACCCACCGGAGCAGGGGACACTCTCACCCCTTTGATTTTCATTTTGTGCAAAGCATCTCAGAGGCTGGAAGGGGTGTTCCTTACTTTGTTCTCTGGCTTTATGGAAGCTAATCTTGTCTCACAAACAGAAATGTAGCATCCCTGCCTTCCACTTGCTGTTAGCACCCCTAGAGCAGTGTGTGCTGTATCCTAAAACAGTTTACGGTACGCTTCTACAACATTTAAATAGATGTCTTGTAGAGAAATTTAAAATTAAAAAAAAAAAAAAAAAAACAGGAAGGACAAAAACACAGTCATCAGTCAGGACCACAAAATGACCCCAGGAAAGGGGGCTCCCTATCCTTGCAGGGCTGACATGTACCCGCCTCCACATGCAAAGGGCGTTCCATCCATTACGTTGGTCCTGGTGAGACTTCTGCAGGGAGAATCTGTCTTGGGGATCTGTGGTGATGACTCAGTGCAGGTGGGACCCCGGGAGGAGGGGCCTACTCCCCTCAGCAGAGTGCCTAAGAGCTCCTGGACAGTCTGACCCAGGATGGTAAAGAAAGACAAAGCTGTAAGTGTCGTGCTCTTCAGAGCCATCTAGTTCTCTTGTTACATTTTCTTCAGGCTTGAAATCTCTCCCACATTTTCCTCAAAACCACTCTAACCCTCTTCATTTTCATTCCTTTTCTCCCAGAAAAATACAGAAGTGAGAAACGTTGGACTGTCTGTCCTGTGGACTGGAGTGTGAGGCAGATTTGAGTTCTAATTCTTAGCCATGTGGCTTCCAACAAGAAACCTCTCTGGGCCTTGGCTTCTTCATCAACAAAATATGTTTTAAGATAATGTAATGGACATATGTAAAATACTTAGGGTTTGACCCTAAGTAAATATTAAGAGAATGGAAGAAGGACGGTCATGTGCTTGTCCCTATCAGAATCAACATTATTTTAAGCCGGGCGTGGTGGCGCAGGCCTATAATCCCAGCACTCGGGAGGCTGAGGCAGGAGCATTGTTGTGAGTTCGAGACCAGCCTGAGCTACAAAGTGAGCTTAAGGCCAGCCTGGACTGCATAGTGAGACCCTGTCTCAAAAAGACAAAAAACCAAAACAAAACAAAACATTGTTTTAATACACTAATGATGTCTTAGGTGCCCTGCAAATGCTAGTTTGATGGAGTGAGTTTTTCATATTGCTGCACTCCTATCTTGGAAAATTTTATATCTGCCCCCAGAGGCCAGATTACTTTAGGCTGGACGTTTCCTTTCTTCTCCTAAGACTCCTCCCCTCCTTTCCTCATGAGAAAGTGAGGGCTCCCTTACAATCCAAGGATATGTGGGCCTGGACTCTGCGGCAGACTCCACAAATGTCCTAGGTGTGAGCACCTCCCCATGTCCTTGCACATTCAGTGCTATAATTTCAGGAGCCCAGTTTTTGGAGGTAGGAGGGTAGTCAGTCCTGTGAGGCGTGAGCAGCTTTGTCTCGCCTGGAGCACCTTGGGGACAACCTCATTTAGTTACCTTGACAATTGCTATTAGTGAAAATGTCCCAAGGGAGCAGCAGGATGCTTGCCATGAGAGAGAGCCATGTTCTCTATGCTGGCCTTGGAGGGTCTAGAGATGACCCCCTTCCTTGTGCCTGAAGTTCTCATGGCACACTGGCCCCCTGTCATCTGGTTGCCAGAGTGGTATTTGCCTCCACACAGGCTGAGGCTGCCTCCCACATGTTTCTGGGGAACTGGCACTTGGACCCTTTTCCTTGACTCTTTGTTAACATGCACTTCAAATGAGTGGGCAAAGCTTGATCTTAGTCAAATGTCTCATTAGTATTTGTCTCTGGCCCAGGGCCAGGCCTGAGTCCTCTGTCCTAGAGGCATTATATAACACACACATATGGCTATGCCACCCACCAGCATAGCATCAAGGTCTCAGGCATATGATGAGCCTGTTTTTTCAACAGAGATGGTTTAAATATATGGATAAAATAAATACACCCGCTCCCAGCAGCACATGTTCAAGGTCACTCAACAAGAGGAAATGGGATAAAAAAAATTGTAAGTTGAATGTTAAGTCCAAGGCAAACCTCATTCCAGACATGTGTTTTTTCTTTCCTTTTCTTTTTTTTTTTAACTTGTAAGTATAGACACAGTGGATATCTACACTTTAAGAAATATCTGGATATTTGAACTGAGATATCCATGTGACGATTTCTTTGAGGCCAGTGAGTAGTACATCTGTCTATCAAAGGGGTATCATGGAGATGGAGTTTGAGGTCAATGAAAGCGCCAGAGAATGTTTGTTCAGTGGTGAATCCTCAGGACTAGCTACATCTAGTGCCTTAGGAAGCCAATCAAATTGCAAATACTTGGGTCTCAGACTAGATCCTAGAAGAGACAAAACCTAGGAACTTTCATTGTTACAGTGTTCCCAGAAGATTTTAAAATACATGTGAATTTGAGAACTATGGACCCAAAGGTGGACTGACCCTCAAAGTGGGTACAGTGGTGCATCCTATAAGTCCAGCTGCTCCAGAGGATGAGGCAATAGGGTCGCAAATCCGAGCCCAATCTGACAAACAGCAAAATTTGGGTTAGGAATGTAGTTCAGTAGTACATCACGCCTGGATTTGCTCTCTAGTACTGAAGAAAAAAGTCACCCACAAAACACTCTTCTGCCTATTTTGATTCAGAATATTTGAGTGTGGATCCCAGGCATCTGTATTTGTTTAAGAATCCCACAGTGATTCCACTGGAGCAGCACTGCCATGGATCTTAGTGGTTTTCCCAGTTTCATAGGTGTATAGAAGAGCGAGGGGGTCAGGGATACACAAGGGGTTCTCCTTAAAATGTAGGTGCTAGTTCTTTACCTCTTACACAACAAGTCCAGAGTAAGACCCAGGAATATTTAGCAACTGATTCTGCATACTCTGGATTCTTGAAGCCAAAGATTTTCCTTTCCTTTGAAGATAGTTTGTTCCCCACTCCCTTTTTTTTTTTTTTTTTTTTTTGGCAGAACCAGGCATTGAACTCAGGCCCTTGCGCTTGCTAGGGAAGTACTTATTCCACTGAGCCATCTCCCCGGCCCCGTTTGGTCCCCTTTGATCCCTGGCACCACATACCATGCTGGCCCTGCCTTTGGTGTGCACTGAGACAGCAATTGAGACTGGGCATGTTGGTGCACGCCTGCAGTCCCAGTGCTTGGGAGGCTGAAGACAGGAGGGTCACTATCAGTCCAATCTGCATAGCGAGACCCTGTTCTAAATACATAAGGAAAATAGTTTGTCCCCACTAAAATGCATATAGGGACACAGTCTCCAGTACAGTGGTGTTGAGAACTTGATGGGATGCAGCTTTAATAGATTAGCTATTGTGGGAGATTGACCCCCTTTTCATTCTCCAGCACTCTCTTGCTTATCTACTTTCTTCCATGAGTTGAAGCTCTGCCAGGCCCTCACCAGAAGCAGTGTCTGTCTATCCTCTAGAACCATGAGACAAACCTCTTTTCTCTATAGATTACCTAGTCTCAGGTATTCTGCTACAGTAACAGAGATAACATTTATGGCCTTCGTGCAGTCTCTCTGCTTCTCCAGGTCGTGAAGGTAGTGAGGGGACCTGTTTTTCCTGGAACTTTTCTTTCTTTTTTTTTTGTTTCTGGAACCTTTTCTCACACTATGCCTGTCCCAGCCTGTACTGCCAGCACTGGATGCACCCCTGCCTGTGGCAGTGTGGACATATCTACAGAAGCTCTTCCAGGGGATTATTCTAAAGCACTTCCCACCTTTCCTTTCATTTGTGTTTCATTTCTCTGGAGCCGTGATGACAAGTGCCAAAGAAATGTCTAGACTGCAAATTCTGAATTTAAACAAAGATGTCTTGAAATACAAACATGGTTTTTTACCCTGTGAAGCCCAGAAGTCTTTCTTGTTTGTGCTAAACCAGTGTTATCAAACAAGGTGTAGGGAAGGCAAAGGATTTAGTTACTCTAACTTACTTACACTTACCAGAAACAGAAAGTGTGTTCATCGGGAATGGCTGAAAAGCCCATCACCATTATATTCAGATATCTAGGCAAACTCTGATGCTGTCTTTTCTCCTTTTCCATAATAGTTTTTACTCTTGGATTAATTATATATATATATATATTTTTTACTGGAAATTAAATTCAGGCCTTGTGCTTGCCAGGGCAGGCATTATACTGCTGAGCTCTCTCCTTGGCCCATGAATTGTAATTTTATTGAGGTAGTACACGCACATACAGTGTACTCGAAGATTGAATAGAACAATACTGATGACTGTAAAACAATCAATTCCCTCTGAAGATACTTTTTGTAATATTTCCTAGTGAATTTCTTGTGCATGTCTTTAAATTTTATTTTTTTACATCTTATCACTAAATGACAATCACATTTACAATGAGGAGTTGATACATGCACATAAAATATCTTCATCCTTTTCATTTCCCCTTCTCTCTCCCCCTCTTCAACTACCTTCAGATCCTCTTTCCATTTACCAAAGATCTAGCTCCCTCTTCTCCATTGTCTGTCTTTTATTCTACTCTTTAAATTATTTGTACATTGGGTTTCTCATATAGGAGAAACCATATAGCACTGAAGTTCATGTACCTGACCCTTGTCACTTAACATTATAGTCTCAAGGTGCCTCCATTTTTCTACAAACAACTAGTCTTTTTTTTTTTTTAACCAGTCAGTTTCTTTACTAGGAGCAGTGAACTTGTTTATAATGTATAGTTCTTTCTTTTCTTTCTTTCTTTTTTTTTCTTTTTCTTTGCAGAACTGGGCATTGAACTCAGGCCCTTACCCTTGCCAAGGAAGCGCTTATTCCACTGAGCCATCTCCCCAGCCCCCTTACAAACAACTATTTTATTCTTTTTCTCAAAAGGAAAAGAATCTGAGCTCAAATATCCTGATATTTCCTCAATGAGTATAGATATCTACTGCCTCTTTGTAGGTTAAATCTCGCTGTCTTTCTCTCTGTTATTTTTCCTTAATTCTGAGTCTTTTTCCCTGATTGAAAGATGACTCAAAAAAAAACCAAACCAAAACAAAACAAACAAACAAAAAAAAAAAAACGATGACTATATCTTTATTACTCAATCCTGTCTTCACATTTCTACCTAGCTATGATATTTTAAGTTTTCAAAATGTCATCATGGGGCTAGGGAGATAGCTCAATAGAATAAGTGCTTGCCTGGCAAAATGTCTTCATGTTTAGAGTATCTTGATATAGCTTTTTTGGTATAATACCTTCTACTAGTTCTCTGGAGTTACTGATTTCTGAGGTTTTCATTTTCCTTCTTGGTTATTTTTGTCACTTTGGAGTCTTGGGAAGGACCTAGACTCCTGAAGTGAGGGCTAGGGAGGGCTGTACTCAGGTTTTGGGCTGAGAGAAAGCTGCAGTTTTCATTGTTAGCATGTAGCTTTTTAGAGTACTCCTGTTTTCAGTGCTGTACTGGACCTCTCTCTCCCCTGTGTCCATGCATTCCTTGCATTCAAGGTCTTTCAAGTTCTCCTGTGGTCCAGTCTCATGGCCCCTCATTCTGGTGGTCATTAAGAGCTAGCTGGTCAGAACGGAGGCATACTATAATGTGAAACACTGGATCAGGAGGACTACATTAAAAAAAGGTAAAATACCTCATTAGTCTTTATAAAACTGGGGCTACATGCAAAAATGATAATATATTAATATACAGTCAGCCTTTTATTCATGGGTTCCATATCCATAAGCTCAGCCAACTATTATAGTATTAATGCTATTGGATTTGTACTTATGTAGATATTATAAGAGATTTAAAGGTGATTTAAAGTGTACAAGAAGACATACATAGACTGCAGGTAAGCACTATGCCATTTTATACAAAGGACTTACATATCTTCTATTAAAATTAGCTTTATCTTTCTTATTGTGGCCACTGGGAATTTTACAAGACATCCATCATAAATGTGTCTACTGGTGCTGCTGCCCTATGGCTGTAGGGGCGAGATCCCCACGGCTTGCTGCCGTCGGTGCGGCTCTGCACATCTATTGGAGTTGCTGCCTCTCGTGTCTGACTTCCTGGGATCCGCAGAACAAACTGCTTGTTTCTTCTTGGTTTCCATTTCCTCCGCTCTGTTTAGGGCAGCCGTCAACTCTCCATCTGCTTCTACCTTCAAGGAGTTGATTGATGTATCTCTTCTTTCATTTTCTTAGGATTTATGAGTTTCATATTTTTCCTTTACTGTCATTTTAGAGGGATTTTGAAAAGGAATGGAGATAAATGCGTACGATTAATCTGCCATTGGTAGGTTCTAATGGCCCCTTGAATCAAATTAAATTGTCAGCTTTAAGGTCCATGATAATTTCCCTTTCATGCTTAACGGCTCTGTGTTGGCTACATGGGCTGCCATAACCACATGCCACAGACTGGGTAGTTTAAACAACAGAAACTTATTTCTCACAGCTTTGGAGGACGGAAAAGTTCCAGATCAAGGTATCAGCTGCTAGCTCAATTCCCAAGCAGGGCTCTTTTCTTGGCTTCTTGAGTCCTCATAGGGTAATTAGGTGAAAAAGAAGAGGCTGGCTTTGTGGTCGCTTATTTTAAAGGGAAAAATTGCATCTTGAATAATGATTCCTCATGACCTCCTAAAAGCCGATCACCTCCTGAAGTTTCATCTCCAAATACCGTTCACTCTGCGCATTCACTCTCGGGCCATGGGGGGACATAAGCCAGTCTGTGGCAGTGACCACACTGGCTTGTCTTTCTCGGTGCTCTCCCTGATACACTTCCGCCAGGCTAGACTTCTCAAAGTTTCTGTCATGTTTTCCATGGCAAAACCTCATCCCTTCATCTTTAATGCAGTGGTTTAAGGAATTTTTTTATCCAAAAATCAAAAATTCAACTTAAAACATTATTTTGGAAGCAAAGGACTAAGAATAGCCTAGAAAATCTTGAAAAAGACAATCAAACTTGCTAGATTCATACTGCTTGATTCAACTCTATTAATGCGGTCAGTGTCACATTAGCAAAGGTTGCATATGTTAGTGGAAATGAACAGTATGTTCAGAAAACATGTATACACACACACACATATACACACACACAAACATGTATACACACAGAGCTAAAAAAGTCTACCAGTGTGCAAAAGCAATTGAATGGAGAAAATATGGTCAGTAAATGGTTATAGAACAAAGGGGTATTCATATAATCATAATATCTTTGGATGTGTATGTGTGTGTATTTAATCTCAAGTCTTAGTTTATGCTAGCACATAAAAATACAAGATAGATATATTACTTAGAACAATAAAGCTAGTTGCTTTATTTCTCCCTAGGAGAAAACCTAGGGACATATTTTCATGAATTTTGAGAAGACAAAAATTTATTATACAGAGTACAGAAAGCACAAATCATAATAAATGTAAGTTAAAGAAAGAGTAGTGGGGCCAGAGAGATGGCTCAGTGGAATAAGTGCTTCCCTGGTGAGTGCAAGGGCCTGAGTTCGATCCCCAGTTCTGCCAAAAATAAATAAATAAATAATAATAAAGAAAGAGTAGTAAATTGGACTTCATCAAAATTTTAAATCTGTGGAAAAAAAAATCTTAAAAAAGTTTTAAATCTGTATTTGTAAAAAAAAAAAAAAAAAACTAGCAAGGGCCAGCCAAATAGTTCAGTGGATTAAAGCTCCTGGAAGCAGGCACAGGGGCTGGGATTTCATCCCTGGGCCTGCTGTGTCGGTCCTGCCCCAGGGTGCGATGGCAGTTGAGACTGGGTGCAGTGGTCGTGCATGCCTGTAATCTAAGCTCTTGGGAGACTGTAAACGGGTGGATCACTACAATAGTGAGATCCTGAATACCCTTTAGATCCTTCCCGAAAATACAAAAAAAGAAAAAAACCAATAAAATGAAATAAAATAAATGGCACCATCAAAAAAGAGAAATAGGTAGACTACATACCGGGAAAAATAATTATAAGACATATATCTGACGCTGGACTTGTATCAGTTATATGTCGGGAACTCCAATAAATCAACAACAAAAAGATCCCAGTTTTTAAAAGACGGGCAAAGAGAAAAGAGGTTTTAGCAAAAGAGTAAATATGAGTGGTTGATAATCACAGGACAATATGTTTAACAATATCTATCATCAAAGAAAATAAGAAACAATCACACATCGACTTGAAAAGATCAACACCAGCAACTACTGCAGAGCTCCTGAATAGAGAGTACACAGTATATAGTCCTTGCATGAATAATAATAGCATTTCACAAAACTAATTCTATTCCATGGTACTCTACTAATATTCCATTATCTCAAGATATGCCAATTGATGGGGCAAGTTTAAGAATACGATGGGAATGATACAAACAAGAAGTCTTCATACAAAAAAGAAGTTTTTTAAGAGGAACAAAGAGATTTGATTATATCATCAATTCGAGTAGAATATTTTGGGGGGATTTCTAGGTTCTCAGGATATTCCAATTATCTTGGTCTTCTGTATGCTTATTTTTTTATTTTTTTGTTGTGCATTTAGTACAGGGTCTAAGGTGTCTCACTACACAGATCAGACTCATAGTAATCTTGCTTTCAAGCGATGGGATTACAGGCCCACGCCACCACTCCCAGCCTCAGTCAGTCTCGGTCTCAGCATGCCCTCAGGGTTGGACCGTCACTGCACACCAGGAATCGAACCCCAGACCCTGCTTCTGCTTAACCAGGCACTTTACTCTTCTGAGCTATCTGGCCGGCCTTCAATATGCTTATTCAAGAATGGAAAGGAGTCAAGAGAAGTCTGACTTTCTAAGGGTTTTCATTTAAGCTTGATATTCTTGTTCTATAAGAGCCTTGTGGGTTGCATGTGATGCCTAGTCCTCTTGGCCTCCATTGGTGTCATGACCTACAGTGGACTGAACCCTGTCTAGTTGTCTCCTTCATATGTAGGACTGGAAACTTTTTGAACAGGAGCTGGTCCTTCCCTGCAGTCAGGAGAGCTGGTAGCTTTCAGAGACACTCAGAACATCAGAGGCTCCATTTCCGAAATGCTTTGAATGGACCACATATCACAGGAGATTCAACCTTGGTTTGGTGTCGGCACCCTGTGAGGGGAGTCTTGTTAGTTGATCTAAGAGAGTCCACTCCAGTGTGCTGAAGACAGATTTTAGGCTTGGCCTTTGCTGAGGCTAAGAAAGATTCATTGCAAATTTCTGTTTACTTGTCTGGCTTTCGTGGGATAGCCAGTGTTTCCCCTTGTTTTAGGTTATTTTTGGCAGTAGAGCAAGAAAAATAGTCCAGGATGTCTTAGAAGTTTAAGAATATGCTATATGGCCCTTTTAAAAAATATTTGGTTATCCAGCAAGATATTTCTTGTGTTTCTACATCTACAATTTCTCTGTGGTTTGGCAGGACCAGAGCTTTATATAGCTGCCAGTCATATCTTCATTGGATCACCTCGTGGAAAGCTTAGAGATTTTCCTCGTATGTGGTTCCCATTTCTGATGCCAACCCAGAACTACCTAAGGCGAGGCGGGCACACCAGCCTCTCATTTCATTCTCTCTAAAAGGACTTGTGGCATTTAGAAAGTACCTCCCAGAGAGAGTACACTCACAAGAAAGTTTTTCTTTCTTGGCAAAGGATGCTCCTTGCTATCTCTGTTACCTCTCAGATGATAACATTTGGCAATTTTATTAAGGAAATAGAAAATTCAAAGCAATGGGAGAAAAATCACTTCATACACATTCCTTAGCTCAGTGCATCTTTTTTTAAAAAAAATCATGCTTATTGGAGTCTCATAAACTATCAATGTATCATAAAGTACAAATATACTTGCCATTTTTTTTCCTTACAAAATTATAAGACCCTCGATGGCAGGAAAACATTTTTTTAAATTTTCTGGTATTTTATTAAAAATATAGACTAACGATCTTGCACTTCAATATTGTTATGTGCTGACTCCCAATAAACATAGCTACTTAAAAGGGATTCATCACAAAGATACACTGTACAGAAGTAAAAATGTAAACAGAAATGACAAAATAGTGACACTTTGGACATGAGGACCTTATAATAGAAAGTGGAGTTTGAGGTTATTTACAATCACACCAACCTTTGTAGAGGCTGAATATTGCCAGTATAAGGCCACACTATGACCACAAGACGTCTTTCCATACTTTGACAAATAGAATTTCTATGTCCATTCAATCAAAAAGTCTCTTACACCTTTCTGGGCCTGTTCATTTACAGGTAAGCAGGAGAAACTATAGCCAGGTTCTTCTATATGTTTACATAGGATGCCCCATCTTCATATACTGTCCAATTTCTTCAAGATAAATGGAGTGACTCCCAGCAGGGATAAGCAGATGAGGAAGTTTCGTATGAAGAAAATCACATCCTCACGCATCTTCCGTTACACCTCTTCGGGGTCCAGCTTCGGCTCGAGGCCCTCAATCCGAAACACCTTTGCTCTGCGGCAGCACCTTCTAGCTGCTGCGCTTTGCTCTCTGATCTTCAGGGGAAGATTCATAGCCGGAACTCAACCTAGGAAAACATATTCTTGTATTTGACCTTGTAGGTATCAACCAGAGTGCCTGACAAGTGAATAACACCTGGGATCTATTTGTGGGAGTAAAATGCTTGCAATATATATATACTTATGGAAAACAAAAAAACACAAGTAGGTATTGAATGGGCTTTCCAAATATATTTAATGTTGGTGGGAAGATACTGGTTTTAGAAAGGAGAGACACATAGCTGCGATCTAAGCAACTGCATCAAGACCAGCAAAGCGTGACACAAAATTCAGGCTTGAATACATGATATCTTGGTGTCTTAAATGTGTTTTGTTTCTAGTGTCCTATCAGTTATTACTATACTCGCTTTAAAACAAACTTTAAAAAAGGTAAAGAAAAGCAAAGAAAGAACAAAAATTTAAGGTTTCTTGAAAGCAAGTGGAAATATTGAATCATATGTCCAATCTTACATAACAGTATCTGCTAATCTGAGCAACAGATATGAGGATAAAATAGATAATATATCAACTATTGTTAATCAGCTATTCTTGGTTTGAAAATCTGTAATATATGTAGTGCTGTATGTTACCCTGTCTCTTTGTTGCCGATTTTTGTTCTTGATTTGCTTTAACTTTTCAAAATAAAATAAAATTAAAAATAAAAATAAAATAAAAATGAAAAGAGACATAAACTTGGCACATACTAAGATTTAACTTTTGCTGTAAATGGGTGCATATATTTGCATACAGAAGAGACTGAGAGATACAAAACTAGCAAAGAAGGCAATTTCAGGGTGGTAAGATTAATAACTTTAATTTGTTAATTTGTGATTTCAATTACTTTCAAATCATCCACAACAACCAGGCATTGATTTTATATTAGACAAAAATAAACTTAAAAGTTTTTGTGAATTTATTTGAAAAGTAGTTTTCCTTGGACATTTATTTGTTTGTTTCTTTGTTTGATCCATGTCTTGCTATGCAGCTCAGACACACAGTGATTCTCTGTCTCAGTCTCCCTTAGTGCTAGGTCTACAGGTGTGCACCACCATGCTTGGTTTCTGGGCTGGCATGGCATGCGGAACTGGGGCTTGAACTTGGGACCTTGCTCTTGCCTGGCAGGTGCTTATGCCACCAAACTATCTCTCCAGCCTTCCTTCGACATTTTACTTTTAATTAAAAAAATATATTTTATTTATTTGGTACAGGGTCTCAGCCTCCCCAGTGCTGGGATTACAGGCCTGTACCACCATGCCCAGTTTCAGTGGCCAGTACTGGGAGTATGGGATTCCAGGGCTGGCATGGCATTGAATACCAGGGATTGAACTTGGGTCCTTGAGCTTGCCAGGCATTCACTTAGACTGCTGAGCTGTCTCCCCAGTCCCTTCCTTGGACTGACTCTCTCTCTCTCTCTCTCTCTGGTACCAGGGA